>CM047813.1:75591030-75777824 GCA_026214975.1 Gentiana macrophylla | reverse complement strand
TTCCATCTCGAGCATCTTCGAAAAGATCCGGTTTATCCCAATAATAAAACTTTAAGTCATAAAAGAACTTCTTTTTCATTGCCAAGTCCAATGAGGTGGGATGTACTTATTGTGTAATGTAGTTAACAATATCCCCAAACCATGGCGAATCTTCCTTTGATGGTATTCTATTTTTAATAATCGCATGGTTGAGGAGTATCTATCTTAAACAGCAGTTTCTCATCCGAAACGAATCCTAATTTCTTTTCCTTTTCCTTCATCATTATCCATTCTCGCTAGATGATCCGCTACTACATTTTCACTTCCTTTTTATCCTTAATTTCAATATTGAATTCTCAAGTAATGTAATCCACCTAAGAAGACGCGGTTTGGCATCTTTCTTACTTAAAAGATACTTGGTGAGTGAATGGTCTGTGTAAATTATTACCTTAGAACCAACAATATATGATCGAAACTTATCTAAGGCAAATATTACAACCAACAGCTTCTTTCTCAAGAGTTGCATAATTAAGCCGAAATTGCGTTTAATGTGTGAGAAGCATAGTAGATAGCTTTGAGAATTTTGTTATACCGTTGACCTAAAACGGCTCCTACAAACTAAATCACTTGCATCACACATAATTTCAAACGGCAAATCCCAACTCGGGTGCTACTAGTAATCGTGCAAGAGTTAATTTCGCTTTTAGGGTCTTAAAGGCTTCCATACATTTATCATCAAAGTTAAAAGGTACTTCTTTTCTATCAAATGACTCAAGGGCTTTGCTATTTTTGAGAAATCTGCAATAAACCTTCTATAAAATCCTGCATGTCCAAGAAATCCTCTTAACGCTTTCAAATTAATTGGTGGAGGTAATTTTTCAATTACTTCGACTTTAGCTTTATCAACTTCAATTCCTACTTCGTAGATTCTATGACCTAATACAATTCCTTCAGATACCATCAAATGACATTTTTCCCGCTTTAGTACCAAGTTGGTATCTTCACAAAGCGTTGTAAAACGCGCGTTAAGTGTGATAAGCATTTATCAAAAGAATCTCCATAAACACTAAAGTCATCCATAAAGATTTCTAAAAATTTCTCGACCATATCGTAAAATATTGCCATCATACATCATTTGAAATGTGGCAGGTGCATTACATAATCCAAACGGCATTCTTTTATAAGCAAAAGTTCCATAGGGACAAGTGAAAGTAGTTTTTCTCTATCTCTCGCCGCAATGAATATCTCAGAATAACCCGAATAACCATCTAAGAAGCAGTAATACTTATGTCCACTCAATCTTTCCAACATCTGCACGATGAATGGAAGTGGATGATGATCCTTTTTAGTATGATCATTCAGTTTCCGAAAATCAATACACATTCGATATCCTGTAATTTCCCTTGTCGGAATCCATTCATTTTTATCATTTTCTTTTACCGTGAAACCTCCTTTCTTTGGAACTACTTGAGTTGGACTTACCCATTCACTATCTGATATGGGAAAGATTATTCCCATTTCTAATAGCTTAATGACCTCTTTCTTAACGATTGTTTGCAAATTCGGGTTGAGGCGGCGTTGTGGCTGAATACAAGGTTTAGCTCCTTCATTCAAAATAATCTTGTGAACACAAATCTCAGGGCTAATACCTTTGATATCTGCCACTGTCCATCCAAAAGGTTTCTTATGTTGTCTTAATATTCTTAATAATTGATCCTCTTGTTCATTTGTTAAGGTTGATGAAATAATAATTGGTAACAGATTATCATTTTCAAGAAAAGCATATTTCAAATTCAAGGAAGTGGTTTCAACTCCAGCATTCCTTGGTGGATCTTCTTGATGGTTTTAAACCGGTCCTTCCATTTCCAATTTCAAATTTTGATGCCATGGATGTTTAACAAACCCTCCTTTATCTAAATAAAGGATTACTTTTTCATTTCAAGATCATTTTCATGTTCTTTATAGATAGAAAATGCCAAACATTCTTCTAATTTATTTTCATAACCTTTAAATTTGGCATCCCGGATAGTGGAATATTCATCTATAAAAGAACATGATTCTCGGTTCTTTGTATGGATGGTTTATAGCTTTGAAGATATTGAATGAAACTTTATCCTCATTAACTCTCAAGTATTAGTTCACCTTTTGAACATCTATCAAAGTCCTTCCTGTAGCTAGAAATGGTCGACCTAGAATAATTGGCGCTAAATATCCTTCTTCCATTTCCATTATTACAAAGTCTACTGGGAAGTAAAATTTATCAACTTTAACCAACACATCCTCAATTATTCCCTTAGGATGTTTAATTGATCTATCTGCCATCTGAAGGGTCATTTCAGTATTCGTAAGCTCTCCTATTCCTAGTTTCTTATAATCCTCATAAGACATGAGATTGATACTTGCTCCTAGATCACATAATACTTTCTTAAACAGAAATCCTCCAATTTCACATGGAATAGTGAAACTACCAGGATCTTTAAGTTTAGGAGGTAGTCGATGCCGAGTATTGCGTAACATTCTTCATTAAGGCATATGTTCTCATATTCTTCTAATCGCTTTTTTGTTAGATAGGATATCTTTAAGAAACTTTCCATAGGCAGTGCATGTTGACTAAAGCTTCTATAACAGGGATATTGACATGAATATGACTTAAAAGTGTCAAGGAAACGAGCATATTTCTTTATCGCTTTTATCTTTTAATTTGGTCTTTCGTGGATAAGGCAAAGATTCTAAATCTATAACCTTTGGTTCTCAAGTCATTTTCTTTTCCTTTTCCTTGAATCTTTGAGCATTACTTGATCGCCAAGTTTCATTACCTTGAGAATTTTCCTTTAAAACATCCCTCAGTATCAACTTTATCCTTCTCGATTACTTTTAAATCTTCCTCGATTTTCTCCGACATGTTCCTTAAATAGGGTTCTCGTGTTCTTATCCATAGGATCTTTCGTAATTCTTAGGACATTTACCCATTTTTCACCTTCAATTTCAGTTCAACATTATTATTATGTTTTAAGAATTCTTCGATAATTTCTTCCTCTTCATCAAGAAATTCAAGTTTGTCCTTTTCTTTCACGATATTATCATTTAAATCATTTTCTACCTCATTGTTTCTGCGTTTCGCTTCTAGTATCTTCACAAAATTTCCTACTGTAATCACAAAGCATTTACCTCTCTCGGATTTCTTTCAAGATTACTTGGTAATCCTCCTGGAGGTCTAATGTTGTTACGTTCTCTTCTCTACTCAAATGATCTTCCATATTCCTTAATGATGCTTCTATAGTTCTCATTCTCGTATCATGTCCACCCATAGATGTTTTCAACATAGTCATATCCTTAGAGACTGAACCTATAGAAGTTATCATAGTTTCCATATTCTGAGCTTGAGTAGATACTACACCCATCATATTTTCCATTAATTTATCCCATTTATCAACTCCTTCAGGTTGGGTTGAACTTTGGGTGACTGGTATAGTTTGAGTAGTATGTTGTGGATAAGACTTAGGTAACGATTGTAGGTTCTGATTTGATGAATTTCCTTGATTACTATATGGATTCTTATACTGAACTGGATATGGCGGTTGTCCTGGCTTATTAGGGTTTTCAGACCATCTAAAAGTTGGGTGCTCTCTTCTAATAGCATTAAAGGAGTTTGAATACGCGTTATTCAAATTCCTATGTTGTTGTAAAAAACTCACCTCTTCCCTTGAGTATCCTTCTGGTTCTTCTATCCCTAATGACACATTATCATGACTTGAGTAGTCATTTGGTAAGATAGTTTCTGGTTTTACAGTCCTACTAGCCTGTAGATTGTCAAACTTCCTACTCAAATTCTCCAAGCGTGCTAGAACTTCCGTATTCGATGTGCATTCTCCTGCAAATGCTACTTTCCTGGTGCTAGAACCGGTTTCCCACATTCTGTTATTTTTGGAAATCTTTTCTATAGCATCGTAAACTATTTGGGCTTCACTCATCATTAATGAACCACCACATGCATGATCTACATCTGCACGTGAATCTTTCCTTAATTTACGACGTAAAAGTTGGATTTGCATATCTAAGGAATAACCATGATCGGGACAAGATCTTAGCAACTTTTAAATCTCTCCCACGCATTCCTGCCGCTTTCTTCGATCCTTGTCTAAAGTTGGCAATTTCGACCTTTAATTCCAAATTTCTACCCGAGTAAAATATCGCTTTAAAACTCGGTTTGAATCTCCTCCCAACTAGTCAATGAATGATGTGGGAGTGACATAAACCAATCTCGTGCTCTTCCTTTTAAAGAAAAGGAAACATAGACATCCTTGTTAATTCACGATGAGCACCTTGACTTTTGGTCAGATTGCACAATTCTTGAAAAGATAGAGATGGTGATGTGGATCCTCATCATCCTCTCCTAGAAATTGGGCTCTGCGTCAATTAGACCAAAAGATGAGATTTTATTTCAAAATTATTTGCTCCTTCATTGGGTAAACGAATTGGATTATTAGTCCGGTTTAATCTTAAGGTCCGATCACGATAGGTCTCGGATTTGGTGGGTTATTATTACGATTGTTCGGTTCCGATTTTGATTATTTCTATTTCGATTATTTGGTATTGGTAGATCTCGATTAAGATTTTGGCCATGCCTTGAGCATGATCTAGCCCTTGTTCGTGTGTTTCATCACTGGTTTCAGCCATTTTCGTATTTTGATTTGATGATGATCCTCCGTCAGGATTTCCCTGACTAGTATGACCTTGTTTTCGTATATCTGTATTGGGGTTGAGGATCAACATTTGTTGCAGTTGGTTGACGTTTCGCTTTCGGTTTTGTTGGAAATTAAGGTAAGAGGCTCTTCCTAATGAGTAATTATAGTTTTATAATGATAGGTTGAGTTTTGGTGAGTATTGGTGTTGTTTGGTGATAGAATTCATGCTAAGTTGTAATTAATAAGATGTGATATGTTTTGGTATATTTGTGTTGAGTTTTAAATTTCTATTTTTTTGATTCAATAACATTAATTAAATATGAACAAGCTTCGATTGAACTTCGATTCGCTCGCTTAAAACACGTAATGTACTCTTAAAGGAGTTGAAGTTCGGATCCGTCGGAAGGGCATGAAAGGGCTTGTGCTTTGATGAACTAGAGTTCATCAATGTCTGTGTAATTGATAGGATGTGATGTCTAGTTGTGTAAGTGAGGGAGTAGAGTTGTTAAGGTGAGATTTCATCTTGAAAACACTTAGGTGGCTAGTTAATTCACCATAATAATTACATAAGTGTAGTAAAAGCTAAAACGTCATCTATTCTCGGTTAGGCACTGATTAATATCGGCAATGTGATACGTTCAGTAAAAGCGAACAACGCTGTTGGCCTATAAACGGCTAAATGGCAGTGGAGGAAATTCGCCGAACGTATATGCATACCGGGGAGATCCCGGGACTATCAGTGCTACTCACCGTAGTTGGCAAGTGCATCTCATGGTGGAATTTTCACCATGCATTGTGTCCTTGAGTGATGATGTAACCAAGATAAGCTAAGCTAGAAACGTTTAGTCATAACATGTCGATGGGCTTGGATTGAACCCTAGATTGAGTCAGTCTCATAAAGATAATTTAATAATCAATACATGGATATTATATATATAAGTATATATAAGTATATAAATATAGATATATATATAAGTATATAAATATATATATATATATATAGCAATACATATATATATATATATAGATATAAGTATATATAGGTACCAAAACAATATCTAGGGGAGGGAGATAGATATTATAATTAGAGACTAGCCAAGAATATGTTATTGAAGTATTATATCTTTTTTAGTGGAAATTAGATAAGACAGATCTTCCTTTTTTCAAGGTCCAATCAATTATACGAAACGGTATACTCCTAAGCTAGGCAATTTCTCCTCACACGAGCGTATGAAATTGTCATAAGTCTTGTCCTCTGTCCAATGTCATCCTCAAGCATGGGTCACTCCCGTTTTGTCATACGGCCAATTTTAAAAGATGTCAATTAAACAGGCGAATTTAACGTGATAATTTCTCGAGTATAAATTTCAATAAGAGCTTGTTTCTCCCGAAACAAATCTACCCCCGGTTTAGGAAATCGGATTCCGTTGTCACGCTTTCACTCGCCAATTTTACCCTCCGGTCTTTCTATTAACGAGTTCATAAACTAACTACGAGGCGTCAATTCATAATTAGATTATGAATTCTTTCAAATCAATTAGCTACTTCAATTCAAACATAGAAAGAGATTCATTATAACCGATTTTAATCAATTTTAACATAGTCGTTATCTATTTCCCTAAAAAGATAAAACTAATCCAATTTCATATCTTGGCTAGATATTAAGTTAGCCTACTATCATTATAATTAATATATAGATACTAATAACAACATAAATACATTAGAAAATTTACCAGATTACAATCGAAGCTTCAGAGTTGTATCCTCCGGAAATAGCAACTCCTTTACATCAATGAGCCTTGATACATCTTCTAAGTATTATAACGATACTTTATACTACAGCATTATTCCGGCAGAGTGCCGTTTACAGCTTTTATTTAACTAAAAACAACAAAAGAGACTATAGATAGATATAGAAGAGAGATATATGCATTGGTACCCTTCAAAATGGTTGCACTTGAGCTCTATTTATAGGCCACACAACTTGACCGACGCGTGCCGGAGCACCACCGGCGCGTGCCGGATACACAGTAGATATTCCCTTGTCAGAGATTTGTGGGCCCAATGTCAGAGATTTTCCTGCAAGATCCGGCCTTCTCCGGCGCGTGCCGGCCATCCAACATATCAGATGTTCGTAAAAACCTATCTTGAGCTGTAGACCTCATATTGACATGATTGAATATTCGTTAGAAAGCTCTCTTGAAGGTCTACAACTTTCATCAAGGACTTTTTCTCTGAAAATGCCTCTAAATTAGGTCAAATGTCCGTTGAAGATGAGTTACGGTAGAAATATTAAGGACAGTTGATCTGTTCAAAGTTGTTAGATTTTGGCATAATCTTTTATCCCACAAAAACTCATGATTTATACTTCAAAGTATGTCATATTTTGGGATATCGGTAAACATCTGATCCTGCAATAAAATTAACGAAACACCAAACGTAAATCTGACAAAAAACCATTATTTTTACCATTTTTATAACTTATGCATCTAATTATAACTAACTATGATTTTTATAAGTTTCCAATGCATTTATATGAAATTATACTAAAATATCATAAAATAATAATAAAAAGTCTTATAATATAATGATATATTTTTCATACATCAGAAACATTAGAAGACGAAGATGTAGTACCTCGTCCAAAAGAAGAATAAGTAGAGCGAGTGTTACCATAAGAAGCTTTATATGCAGCCCGTTCAGCCAAGCGTTTTTGCACCATGATTGCACCTTGTAGAAGCTCGGCTTTGGTGCGATAATTCTGCAATTCGACGTGGCAAGCAATATCGGGTCGAAGGCCACATTGGAAACGCTGCATTGTCGCTTCATCATCCTCTTCGACATTGGCTTTAAGCATAGTGAGGCGTAAATCTTCATCAAACTCCTCTACAGTACGATTTCCTTGACGTAACGTTTGCAACTTGCGGAGCTGATCCCTATAGTAATGAGTAGGTACCCATTGTTGCTTCATGATCTCTTTGAGTACCGCCCATGAAGTGATCTCACCATCACGTCTTCTTCGACGTTGGGCCTGGAGTTGGTCCCACCAATGCATGGCCGTATCGGTAAACTCCATCGTCGCAAGTTGTACCTGTTTAGCATCACTAAAATTTGTGCAAGAGAAAACTTGAGAAACTTTCATCTCCCAAGCTAAATAATTGCCTGGATCGCCTTACCATCAAACGGTGGAATTTTGTATTTCACATTACGTGAATCGTCGTGGGGAATTTGGACAAATTTCAAAGATCGTTGGGAATGAGAGCTTGACTCGCTTCAACAACACGGTTAGGTGGGGGAGTTACTCGGTTGGCCGTTGACGCATTTTGCCAGTGTAAGTGCATGGATGGCATTCAGAACGTCCTGATGTTTACGTTCATAGCATGGCGACGTTGTGAGTCGTCACGAACTGTGTCAATTTTATCAGACATTTGAGCATTTGCTTGAGCCAGTGCTCGTTCAATTTTGTCAAACATTTGAGCATTTGCTTGAGCCAGTTCTCGTTCAAGTTCATCAGAAATATCCTGCCGCGTGGTTTCGTTTTCCTGAGCAATTTTGTCGTCGAGAGCTTTCCGGAGTAGTTTATCATCAGCCATAGCGTGAGGCTTATGGTGACTTAACTCACGTTCACTCGTGTTTAACTCACAAAGAGAAAAAAAAATATCTATTTTTCCCGCCAAATTTCGTGGAAAATGAGGCAAAAATTTTCCTGGTAAAATCAAATTTTGTTCTAGGACTCCTGACACCGTACTAATCACGAAAACACAAAAAAATTTCTTGCCTTTTTTTTTTTTTTTTTTTTTTTTTTTCTGAAAACAGAACGTGAAGCTCGTGTGGTGTGTGTAGAGACTCGTCAAGATTGATCGGAGTACTACTACTTTTCGATCGAAAATCAAGAACGGTTTCCTTAAATTCTTGATAATTCTTGAGGTTCTTGATTCGGGTTTTGGAGTGTCGATCAAGAACGAGGAAGATACCAGTATTGATTAAATCCCGTAATTTTGTGCTTCGTTCTGCTCTCCTTTTTTTTTTTTTTTTTTTTTTTTGTAAAAGAGTCGGCCTTACAATAAATTAAAGATTTTACGGCAAATCAAGAAGTAAATGCTAAACAGAAATATTGATTAATTGAAATCGAGCTAGTCCAAAAAAACCTGAATTCGGATGCGATAATATGCAGCAAATAGCATGAATAATTCTGTCCGGATGCGATGAAGAATAAAACACAGCAGTAGTCGCGTAACGCAGCAGCAAATTTCCAAACAATCCGTCCTAGAACAAATTAGGGTTCTTGGATTGCAAGAACGTCTAGGGTTACGAAAAGAGCAGCAATTAGGGTTCAAACGGCGACTGCGATTAGGGTTCTTGGGAAACAAGAACGCCGACTTCAACTCCGGAAAAACGCAGCAGATTTTCTGTTAAAAACGCAGCAGCGTTGTTGTTGCTTTAATCGCCTGAGCTCTCTGATACCACTTGATAGCAAACTGATTGTAGGATCTAGATCAAAGCTTCGACTTTTATTGATTCAGCAATTGACTAAAGCTTATACGAATTCGAGCTAGGGTTTTTCGATCTGATTGTATAAAACGTGGACTATTTGGAAATAAAACAAAAGTAACAACAATAATCAATCTCTGATTATTGCCTCGTGATAATCCTATCTCAGGAAAACCACCCAACTATTCTATCTCAGAATAATTGAAAGAAACTCCAATCTTCAAAAGTTTCTCGATTTAAAAACTAAGGTTTAATCTCCAAAATAATCTGAATAATATGTTCAAGTCGACAACTATAAATAGCAAAATAGAAACCTAATCCCTAAAGAAAGAAGGCGCCACTTTATCAGTTGGGCCTGAATATTAACTTCCTAATTAAATAAAAGGCCTAATTAAAAATAGCATAATTAAAAGTCCATAAAATAATCTGAATTTAATAAGCATAGGCGCCCCACACTTGGGCTTCAACTCATCAAGCCCAATCAAAGAACAAATAGGCTTAAAGTAGTTGGATCATCAATCCTCAAAGCCTCATTCTCCTTTCCAACATCTTGGGGCATTTATATATGATGGCATTCATATAGGACTCCGACCGATTTAATCAATTTCTCGGTATAATTCCGTAATCGAGGAATCTTATTAAATCATTAGATGATCATATATGGATCAACCTTAATCCCGAGGTGATCACAGGTGCCGCGCTTGTCCCGGGTAGTGTTTGATGTGTTAGTTACGGTTCACTTAAATATGTGTTCCAAGCCACTTCTCATTGGCACTATCTCCAGGATGAGTGAGTAGTTACGATTTTCACGAGACATGGAATCCATTCCTTCCTGCTGGGAAGTAGAGAGACGATCCCCTTATTTGTTAGCCCCGAGAAAGTGATCGATCCCGGAGTTTCGCACTAATTAGCTACTAGTCAGATATGCATACTAATTGATCATCAGGGGGTTAATGGTAAATAAGGATAAGATATTCTGAGTCGGGTTCACGGAGACTTCCCACTCAGAATGGACAGTCTATGGAGGGTTAATCCGTATGTAGTGATTATATCAATGGACGCTTATTCACTCTATGGGTTGAGTATAAGTATACATCTATAATCGGTAGAGTTGGGCCGGGTTTATGGTGGCGTAATCCCGGAATTAATAATTAATGTACTTATTCTCGCTCGATGAATAATTAATTATTGGAGCTACCTGGTTATAGGTCGTGGCCCCCGATGCGCTTCGTAATTCGGACTAATAATCTTGTTATTTGGGCCTCAATGATAATTAATTGGTGGGCTAATTAATTGATATGCATGAATATTATTTAGTTGAAATTTAAATAATATAATACACATAAAAGACATTTTATGTGGCTAAAACCCTAGGAGGTGGCGCCATTTGTGATCTCCTTTAGCACAAGAATTGATTTTCTTGTGTTATGGAAAATAAAAGATATTCTTGTTATGTGATTGGTTGTATGACATGTTATTTGGTTTCCTATTGGTCAATGACATGTCACAATTATTCATTAAGGAAAATATCTTTTTATTTTATTTAATTAATTATTTGTTTAATTAATTAAAACTTGGAGACCAAGGATTTATTCTCCTATAAAAGGAGAGTTATTCCAAGTGTAGATGGCATTGTAAATTTCGACCACATCACCATAAAAAGAGAGAAAAATTGTTTTTTCTTGTTTAGGGTTTTAGAAGAATAAAAACTCTAAGTTTTTCTTGGTGTTGCATATCAAGGAGGTGCTTTTATCAAGAAGGGTGTCCACCAACCGCCGTTTGGAGAACACATCGGAAGATCAAGGCTTCTCTTCCCGTTATTGGTAACATGACCTTAAACCCCTTGTAATAGTTTAAGTCCTTTAATTATGTGTTTTGATATATAAATCGTGATCCATCACACGCGTAGATCTAATTGTTTAGATCTAAGAACCTGCATCCTTCATGTGGTATCGGAGCCAGGTTCCACGATTTATATAGTCATAATCCTAATTAAACGATTTAAAGGAGTGGAATTGCATGTAGGTGATATTTTATTTATTATTATGCATTAATAATTTTTAAATTGCTATGGTTGAAGAGATGGATTGGGGTTGGCACCGTTTTCCCGTTAGATCTATTGTAAACTCATATAAACGATGAAAATTCGTTCATATGAGTATAGGAAATTATGTAATTTATGTATTATTGCAATTTTAATTTCCAGAAAATAGATCTGTACATTAGCTATTTAGTCTTTTCGTTTTTTCCGTTGTTTGAGCCGTTAAAACGAAGATCTCTCCGGTCAGAATCAAGATTGGAAGTTAATAAACAATCCCACAAATTTTGGTGTCGATCAGAGTCCGTTTGGGTTTCCGTTCGTTGCTGCGAAGTGACTGCTGTAACCGAAAAACGCAGGATTCACAGAAACCCTAACTGTGACTTCTTCGATTTTCTGGGAACAACTGGACCGTTCAAATTAAAATCCGATCGGTCAGATCGCATATCATGGAGTTTTGGACATGAGATAAAATTTTCTGGACGATCGGGATTCACCTTGATCCCCGATCGGCCTCGGGAAGTATATGATGCGCTGCTGTAAGAGTTTGTTTCAGCAGCAAGTTGAGCGGCTCACTGAGGAAGATTGACAAGTCAAAGCTCCGATCCGACCGTCCATCTTGAAGTCCGAAGAATGAAGATCAGATCTGGAAAGTTTCGTCCCGATCCAAGTTCGTTTGATATGCCGATCGTCGATGATTCTCAACAGCGGCAGATTAGGGTTTTAATTTATTTTCGAATAGATTAATTACGAAGTGCTAACGGTCCATCTCGGTGTTTATTTTCCGCACTAGTATACATGTGTAGATTGTATGAGTAGAACCGAAAATTGCCATGACATGCATCATATCATGAATTCCACTCCATATGCATACATGTAGAAATTAATTCGAGGAATTAGTTAGGCATGTATAAAACACACGATTAGTTTTAATTAATTGTTTGATATTAATTAGAAACTAATTAGGTAAAACCGAGGAACACGGGTTTTTTCAATCGTCGAGGTTGGGTGATGGATTCTCGGTGAATCCCACTGCTGTAAAGCATAAGGAATAAAATCCCGAAACCTCGTGGTTAAGGTGTTGGATTCTCGGTGAATTCCACATTATCTAAGACGAGATTACGTTTTTGTTCCGTAGTGTCTACGAGAATGTTTGATGTTTAAGGATTGGATAATCATGGGCAAACAGGTTCGAAAGTGGTTTAACCACGGTTGGGTGGTCAACAGTAGCTACGGCTCAATCGACTTCACCCTCCACGTGTGGCGTTTGCACGGGGTCTGGAAATACTGAGCCATCCGAAGAGCCACTACGGCTCAACGGGCTCTCTAGCCTTGACCCGTCCGGACGGCCACATATGTTCTAACGAATAGGCGGGTGGGCTAGCCCACATAACCGACAACATTCGGGCCTATGATTTATTGTTCCTTAATGTAACATCAAGTCCAAAAACGTGATCAGTAAACCCACCACTTTTTCCAAAATATTGAGTGGGAGCGGGAGAGGCGACAGCCGACCCCACGGCCTCTACTGTTGACACAAGCAACGTGAGAGAATGGTGACGCCTCGTGCCGGCTTTGATTTCGGCCCCCTAAGGAAGGCCTTGATCGGCCTTTTCTAAGTGTCCAATCTCACCGGCAGTGTACCGGGTCAACTGTAGCCTAGAATTGGTGAGTCAAGGTCGTATCCCATGGGAATGCGGGTCGAGTACCAAAGTCGGTCTCGTCCCTAGTTCAGGCCAACACAATAATTGAACGTGGTGACTTGTCAGATCACCGGTTCTACTAACTAAATATGCACAAAACGAAAAGAGTTTAAAACTATATAAAAGAGATAGCCGAGCTATGATCCAATCGACTACTATCGAGCCCTAACTCGTAACCATAAGTGATTTCGATAAACTCTAATGTTCTTGACATTGTTAAAGGATGTCGTCTCCTATTTCCGAAACTAAGCGCCAATTTCAACAACCTAGTTTCCTATGTCGAATTCAACAAATCCGACCGGATTTAAGCGACTCAACCCGGTCACGCCTATGAGACGCTTCGACAAGTCGATATAAAACTCACAACGAAACCGAGTCCGAACAACTCGGTCGGTTTTACACGATGATCCTAGAACCCTTTTCCCGTATCCTCTCGCAAAATACATATGTAAAGAAGACGCGTGAAATACGATTATCGAGTCGCGAGTTCAATAAAAGTCATTTACTGAATAAGTTCTGAAACGATAACAACACCGAGAATCTAACAATCATAACATCAAAACACTTTAATCAACGAGCTAAGGATTCGATTTCATAGACTATCACATAACTCGACCATAAAATGATTACCTACTCATTATACTAAGCAAAATATAAGGAAACAACAACAAAAGTTAACAAAGATAAAGATCGGAAGCAAGGAGAAATTGAAATTACCGAATCGAGACGAAGAACACCGGAAGAAAACGAATTCAAACTGAAATTTCAATAGCTAGTAGCACCGATCTTCGGATTACAACAACATAAAACTAATCTAAGCTAAAACTATATACAAATCTAATCTAAGCTAAGAAAAGGTGAAGAAAAGCGCTGAAATCTTTGGAAAAATCGATCTAAAAGAGGAGAGAATCGATCTAGATCAAATGGGGGGGTATTTATAGTGTTTTTGCAGATCTGACTGTTAGGCGTGCGCCTAGAAAACCTTAGGCGCACGCCTAGCTCACTGAAATCACGTACTGAAACATTTGGCCTTCTTAGGCGCGCGCCTGGCTGACACACCCTCAGTAAATAGGCCATAACTTTGTGTGTAGACCTCCAAATCGAGTGATTCAAAATGCGTTGGAAATCTAATGAAATTGTCTACAACTTTCATGAAGATGTCCAGCCCAGAAAATGCCTCCAAGGTGGATCAAAATGCAGATCAATGGAAGGTATGGTTGTAGTACCAACACGTTTTGATCCGTTTGAACGTTTAAGCTTCGGGCACATGTTCCAATCCTCGTATCTCGCCTTCCGGACATCTCAAACACCTAAGTCCTGTACAAAATCACTACAAATACCACACATAATTCCTACAGGACACTAGGGTGACAGAGAGTATAGTAAATTACACCGAAAAATAATGAGATTTCCGGACTTTTCGTCCTAGGTCTCGAAATGATAACCAAGGTGTAAAATACATCAAAATACAATCAAATGTCTCCGGAAACATATAAAACGAGGTATAAACGGGGTATAATTACATAGAAAATGATAGCCAATTTGACTCCCATCAACTACCCCATACTTAGCTTTTGCTCGTCCTCGAGCAAAGATGAGCGATTCAAAAATAAAGATGGAGTCAACATTGAAATCATACATTTAGTCTATAGAATTGAAATGGTAAAACACAAGTAATTGACACAAATGCATATGATTTAAGTTCTACCTTGCATTGAGAAAAGAATGTGTGTGTGAATAGCTTCTTCAACATTTCACCAATGACCGGTTTAGATTATAGACGTATAATGTACCGAGGCTACACCTTAGGCTTATAAGTCGTAAACATCTCCACTAATCGAGGTCTATCAAAGTCTAGTACGGTCGAAAGCAGGACTTGAAAGGGTTATATCGTTAGGCTAGGGTCGGGGGTTAACGAAAGGATATTTACGATAAAAAAGAAAGAAGAAAGTGCAAAAGAGCTTTAACCGAGATATAAACACAAAACTCGGTTATCACTTAACCTTCAATCTTTCCAAATATTTACATCTCCGGAGTCCAAACCCTAACCTCAACTTCATAATATACAATACTACACAACACTTTAGTCCACTTTTTGGACTTATAACAAACTATAAATATGTACATTTACCACTTCTGTTTCTTTTCTTTTTCTTTTTCTTTTTTTTTCTTCTTCTTCTTATATACATCAAAAATTCCGAACAAGACCGAAACCGACACATTGCTACACTCCTCGTTCCGAAATAACTCGTAAATTACGACACCATACCATTACTTACGTCTCAACAATACCTCGCAACATCGTAAAAATGTGCGGAACGAACAAGCTCAATTGCAAGGTAGTCAAGGATATGTAGACCGAAATAATGTTAGGGACATCGATTTTCATGGGTTAGTAACACGAAGGCTAGTTCGGGTGGCGGTCTAACCACCCTACAAAAGGCTTAGAGGGTAACAATGGATTAATCGTTTAGGTTGGCCTTTGGCTCGATCGGGTCAAAATAAATGCCAAAACCGTCATCCCGCACTCTAACAACGACGACCTTTCTATTTCGCCTCGATGTTACTAATATAAGTTCTAGGTAACCGGGTCATTAATAACTACCATAATCGTTCACTAGTCAAGGTGATTCATGAAGTCGAAGCTAACGTGATAGGACTATTCCATTCTCAAAACAAGATCCCAACTCAAATGAAATGCATTCATATAATCACTATATGTTCAATCAAAACAATATCAAAAGGCTCAATGTATCAAAACCAATGTCAAAGGCATCAAAATTTCTAAAAATGACCCATTTTACACTAAAGGAATAACAATCACTAAGTATAACTTGTTCCACATGAAAACAAAACATCGAAGCTAAACCAACCACCCCCTACTTTAAAACCAAACACGAATGATAAGGGTAGAAAACTTAGCTTACAACCGGAAAAAGGCGCGAGTACGATCATGTGGCATCCGCATATGTCCTCCCAGGGTACCTGTACTTATAAAATATACACAACCAACACCAAAGGTGTACAAGTATGGAGTATAACACAATGAAACTACCCGGATTACCATAACTCATCAAAACCAAAAACACCACACTAACCCCAAAACACACTTCCTCGGGTTATATTACAACAAAACTTACCCGAAGTATCAAAATAGAAACTAAAGAAACACAGTGAAGCACGAGGGGAAAGAAAAAGCAATAAAAACACATTCTGAGTTTTTAGTCCTCAGCTCGACTTTCTACCCCCAACTATGTCAAGGATAGCTATACCAAAGGAGAGCAAACCGTTGCTTCTCCCTACCAAAATCATAGGAATTTAGCACCCCTTTAAAATGAAACAAAAGAAATATGGGGCTCAATCCCACCACCATGAATGGTTCGATGAATCCGTTACGTAACAACGAATTCACTTTCCCGAACTAAAACATATCCCAACTAACAATGACTCTAGCACCAAGTATGAACAAATAGGCTCAACATCAACAACAAACTCAATAGGGTGCACCCGAAGATATAACAATAGGGCTAAATGAAGACGGAACAGGTGACTCAATAGATACAAGAGTCATACCATCCTCGTAGTGTTCCTCCGGGGTGATTTCAATCATATTTTCTTGCTCTCCTCTCAAACTCCTCAAACAAGAGTTGCACTTTAAACTCCAAGTTTTTCAGTATGGGCTGTTTGCATTGCGATCTGGCCATCTCGAAGCTCATTATGGTGCTCTTGGACCACTTTACTCAACTCTTCAACAGCTTTGCTCAAGTGCCATCCGTTGCTCCGTTGAGGTCTCTCGATTCGGAGGTGGAGAAGTATCGAGTTGTTGATCAAAGTAACTCGGGCATTATCCCACTCATTTCCATAAGATGCGGCGTATGGGTTGAAGCGATAAAATGGTTGTGTTTGGTAACCCATAGCACCGTAATTGTAATATCCGAATGGGTAAGGATAGGAGCCGTAATCGTAGTATGGATTCATTATCTGCAAACAGGGAAACAACACGAACACAATCACGGCAACTTGTCACTACCACTACCGAAGTAAATGGTGTGACACTTCAACAACAACAAAATAAAACAAACTATACATAAATAAAAAAAATAAATAAGAAAAACGACCTAATCCTAAGAACTTAACTAACTTACAAGATATCAACCCGATTCCCCGGCAACGGCGCCCAAAAACTTGATCGGCCTTTTCTAAGTGTCCAATCTCACCGGCAGTGTACCGGGTCAACTGTAGCCTAGAATTGGTGAGTCAAGGTCGTATCCCACAGGGAATCTGGTCGAGTACCAAAGTCGGTCTCGTCCCTAGTTCAGGCCAACACAATAATTGAACGTGGTGACTTGTCAGATCACCGGTTCTACTAACTAAATATGCACAAAACGAAAAGAGTTTAAAACTATATAAAAGAGATAGCCGAGCTATGATCCAATCGACTACTATCGAGCCCTAACTCGTAACGTAAGTGATTTCGATAAACTCTAATGTTCTTGACATTGTTAAAGGATGTCGTCTCCTATTTCCGAAACTAAGCGCCAATTTCAACAACCTAGTTTCCTATGTCGAATTCAACAGTCCGCTGACCGGATTTAACTGACTCAACACGGTCTACGCTCTATGAGACGCTTTCGACAAGTCGATATAAAACCTCACAACGAAACCGAGTCTGAACAACTCGGTCGGTTTTACGATGATCCTAGAACCCCTTTTCCCGTATCCTCTCGCAAAATACATATGTAAAGAAGACGCGTGAAATACGATTATCGAGTCGCGAGTTCAATAAAGTCATTTACGAATAAGTTCTAGAACGATTACAACACCGAGAATCTAACAATCATAACATCAAAACACTTTAATCAACGAGCTAAGGATTCGATTTCATAGACTATCACATAACTCGACTATAAAATGATTACCTACTCATTATACTAAGCAAAATATAAGGAAACAACAACAAAAGTTAACAAAGATAAAGATCGGAAGCAAGGAGAAATTGAAATTACCGAATCGAGACGAAGAACACCGGAAGAAAAACGAAATCCAAACTGAAATTTCAATAGCTAGTAGCACCGATCTTCGGATTACAACAACATAAAACTAATCTAAGCTAAAACTATATACAAATCTAATCTAAGCTAAGAAAAGGTGAAGAAAAACGCTGAAAATGCTGAAAAAATCGATCTAAAAGAGGAGAGAATCGATCTAGATCAAATGGGGGGGTATTTATAGTGTTTTTGCAGATCTGACTGTTAGGCGTGTGCCTAGAAAACCTTAGGCGCACGCCTAGCTCACTGAAATCACGTACTGAAACATTTGGCCTTCTTAGGCGTGCGCCTGGCTGACACACCTGTCCCGGATTTTATCAATACAAAACAACAAGTAATAAACCGGTTAACCTCAAGTGCAAGGATCGTAGTATGGAGGCTAATGCCGGGTCGATCTTACGGGGAACTAGACGAATGTGAATCCTAGGTTTTGTTTTCAACTAAACTATTGTCACGAAACTAACCTAAACGAAGAACTAACCTAAACAAATATGCATAAAAGTAACTAGACAGAGGAAATTAATCCAATGCTAGGCAAGATTGAAAGCGATAAAAACTAGAGTGCAATTAAAAGTAAATTAATCTAGCAATTCAAGTTTAAAGGATTAAAATCAAATTATAACGATCGAACAAGCAATCGATCCACCTATCCTATCAACATTCAATTCTAATTCGGATTAATTCGTGATCCCTACTCAAGTTGTGATTCACCTAATCTAAGGCATGAACACCCACTTTCGTAGACAAGTTCGTTTTCTAATCTTCGATCTTTCAATTAAAGATTAAGTCTTTCTAACCTAGGCGTGAAATCTTTCAATTTCGATCTAGAAAATCAATCTAATAACTCGTTTTAGTTAGATCGAAGATCTATTCTTTTATCACGGTGATCTAAGGTTTATATGATTTTCATCAATAAAACAATCACAAAGCAACGATCTTTCGATATAATTGCATTACACAATAATAAATAATGATAAAAGAAACAACTTTGAGATAGAAACTCACAGATTAATCACGAATCAAAACTGAATTGTTGAAGGAGGCTTCACAACGCTTGTTCAAGAGGGTTTTAGCCTCTTAGCATCCTTGTTGCAACTTGAATTGATGAAGTAAAAGACATGAATATATCTAATCTAAGAATTTAATTGCATAAAGCTGGGAAAATAGAGTAAAACGCAGCTCTGAGCCGCCCTATGAAGTTAGGGTTCGAATTATGTGTCTAGGGTTTGAGAAATTGCGCCTATTTATAGATTTTAGGTCGGTTTAGGTAAAGCGGTGCTTGGACGCCCGCCCACTATCTTGGACGCTCGTCAAAGCAGCTTTCGACGGAGGTGAACGCCGACCGCTTCAGGGCCCAAACTCTCAGTATTAAATTTTCCTTACGGGCGCCCGTTTAAGGTCTTCAAACGCCCGTCCAGTGGTTGCCGCAAGGTGGACGCTCGTCACTTTGATCACGACGCTTGACCCATCTTCGATCAAAAACGGATTTCTTCAACTCTATCTCTTTTCCTTCTCAATCCAACTCACCATTATCTCCTCTATCTTGATTTAGCTCGAGTTTTATCAACATTTGATCATCAATTTAGCCTCAAACAAGTACCTACATGACATCAAAACACACAAAGCGTAACATAATTCCAATAAACATAAAATCCTAATTAAAACATATAAATTCACCAACTTTGCGATTAACTCATTAAAAATATTATTTGCTCAATAATTCATTTAAACACTTAATTCCCATGCAATTAATACGAATATGGGGAAAACATTATAAAATATAACGTTATAAATCATATAATTTCACCCTTAACAACTCCCCCACACTTAAACTTTGCTCGTCCCGAGCAAAACAAAACAAGATAAAGGCCCGGAAAGAATATAGACACCTCAACACATATACCACATAGTCAATAAATTAGAAGTTCACCATCGTGTGTGTGCATAGCCATAGAAAACTTCCACTAAACCCAAACTTGAGGAACTCAAAGTAAAACTAGCTAATACCCCCTCGTAGACTAGTAATAAGTGACACTCATAAGATGTACCCTACAAACGTGACATATCCCGAAAAGAATGATCGAATGAATCTAGGCCCTTTCTGAAATACTCAGAGGATAATCCTTACAGCATATCTGTCAGTCTCTACTGGGGATAAGATAGACGATAACTTAGCCTTATTCATTTCATAACATATCTTAAGTTGATTTAATTCATTCACTTTAAACACACATTAGGGTGAGCTTTTGCCCTCATAGCAGAATAGGACATTTCGAGATAATCCCCTACCTTATTCCAATCATAAGGCAGCTTTTCCTAACTGTCGTGAGCTCTTAGTCATCATAGTGGTATAGGACTTACGTGGTAAACCCTACCGCACCCAAATCATTGACTAGCTTTCGACACACCCTTTTTATTCATTTAATTATTCAACTTCTCATTTGACATTAGTTACGTGTTACTTATCACATTCAAACCTTAGATATTCACAGTATAACATACTACGGAACTAAATACAAACTACCATAAATCTCAAGATATATACATAGCACTAAGCACATGACTTATAAGAAAATCAAAAATTACTAATCCAAAAGGGGTATAACTCATAAATATAGCTCATCATTCACTATGGCTTGTGAAATATAATTCGGGTGAATCAACTAACTTACGGAACATATGGCATAGAGCATCGATGAATATAACAAACCGAACAAAAACATGCATTGCTCACTCGAGACAAAACAAAAATTTTGAAAATTTGGCTCATTTAGCTTAGCATAGAAATAATATCATGTAAGCAAATGTGTAGATACATATAGCTTATTCCCTCCCCACACTTAAATGACAACATGTCTCTCATGTTGTGCAGAATAAAAAAAAAGAAAACTTAGCCGATTGTATGCGAAAGGAACAATTGCGAACGGACGCGTTCGATCCAAGAATGCTCGAAGATATCGAAGAGATCGTGGACCATCCACGGAAAATCGACACCGTCTGAAACTCACAAACGCTTATCAAGACTATCCCGCACACTTGACAAACACAAAAAGTATCTCGGGACAGGGGAATTATATCATATCGCATAAAAGTGATAAAGAAAGAGAAATCGAGATTGAAAAGCATCCACAAAGTTTCCAAAGAAATGCCATTCAAAACATTAATTCAACCCCTTATTAAAACGGAAAAACTTTAAATACAAAAACTAGAAAGATAAAACCGAGCCTACAAGAAACCGACAAGAGCTCTAAAAGGAAAACTAAGAAATACACACAAGAAAACAAAACGAAAGAAAATGGTGGGTTGCCTCCCACCAAGCGCTTTATTTAACGTCGTCCACCCGACGCATTGAAAGCTTCGGCTGGATCAGGCCATTTAACTTTTTCTCGCCACCACTACCTCGTGAAAGCTCTCATCAAGAGTGTGGTCGCGAAGTAAAACAGCAGCCGAACACAAGGGGTTAATTCTTTAATAGCCCTCCAAACACGCTTGAACTTCCCCATGGTCGATTTCTTCTTTGCCAACTTCCTCTTGAGTTGTTGCTCTTTGAAAAACTCTTCCATATCCCAACTACCTGCTAGAACTTCTTCTGATTTACCACAACCGTCATCCTCAGAAAATAAGTCGGGCGAGAACTCGTCAAACTCATCGACTTTAGGGGTGCTACACCCGAGGATATCGAGAAATCGAACAGTCAAAGGCTTTACCTTGGGTTCACCAATGTAATGCTTGCATCTCTGACCATTCACTCGGAACGGTTGATCGCCATAACCGCTGCAAATCTCTAACGCCTCCAGGAATGATTTGGAGAATCTCGAAAGGACCGGACCAACGTGTCCTCAACTTGCCAGGAAACAAATGCAACCTGGAATTGTAAAGTAACACTTGCTCTCCGACTTTAAATTCTCGCTTCTTAATTTTCGCGTCGTGGAGGAGTTTCATCTTCTCCTTACTAATCCTGGCACTCTCGTAAGCCTGGAGTCTAAATTCATCAAGCTCATGCAGCTCGCCGCAGCCGGTGTTTGCCACAGGATCGAGTCGAAGTTCAAAACTTGGTAGCCCAATACGCCTTCGTGCTCTAACTCAACGCGGCGGTGGTACGATTTACCATAAACCATTTGGTAGGGTGATGTTACCCATGGGGGTCTTGTAGCCAGTCCTATATGCCCATAGTACATCATCCAACTTTAGACTCCAGTCCTTTCTATGACTATTCACCGTCTTTTCCAGGATCTTCTTCAAGCTCTGGTTGCTTCTTTCAACCTGACCACTAGTCATAGGATGGTATGGTGTGCCAATTTTGTGACGAACACCATACTTCTCGAGGACTTTTTCCAGTGGTCGGTTGCAGAAATGTGTCCCTTCATCACTAATCAAGGCACGTGGACATCCAAACCTCACAAAGATATTCTTCTTTAGAAAATTCATGACCGTTTTATGATCATTGCGAGGAGTGGCTATTGCCTCCACCCATTTCGATACATAGTCTCACGCAGACTAAGATGTATTTATTCCCACGGGAAGATGGGAAAGGACCCATAAAGTCAATCCCCATACATCAAAGACTTCGATTCAAGAATGGGTTTCAATGGCATGTCAAACCGCCGTGTTAGAGTACCGGTTCTTTGGCACTGTCACAAGCTTTACTGAAAGCTTCGTGTCCTTAAAGATCGTGGGCCAATAGAAACCGGATGGAAGATCTTCGCAACCGTCTTCCAAGGACCAAAGTGACCACCTGTGGGTCCACTATGGCATTGCTCGATTATATCGCGTTGCTCAGATTCAGGAACACATCTTCTCAGCAAACCATCTTTGCAGATCTTGAAGAGGTAAGGTTCATCCCAAACGAAATATTTCATATCAGAGAAGAACTTTTTCTTCTCCTGATAAGACATTTCGGGATCGAGATAACGGGCATGAAGGTAGTGTTAGATGTAATATCGTCGGATCAATTATAGATTGACCCGATTACGCAGCGGAAGGCATCAGATCTAGATCTAAACGACACAAAATACATAAATAAAAGATCTAAACCTACAAGGGGGTTTAGGAGCCTACCTTTTTATGGTGCTTATCTCCAAGAACAAAAGGTCTCCAAGAACACGTGATTGAGAAGCCACAAAGATTCCAACGTGTGTCTCCCAAAGAACACCAGGTGGAAGGTGTTTCCGCCGCCGGACCTCCTTGATATGCTACCGGAAAAATCCCGAAGATTTTTCCAACTCGAACCCTAAGAATAGAGGCCGAAATTTTCAGCCAATTTCTCTTGTGAATAGTGACGTGAATAGTGTGTTTTAAAAGGCTTGGAAGAACTCTCTTTATATAGGAGAGTAAAACTTAACCTCCAAGGATTAAATAATTAAGAGATAATTATTACATTAATCCTTTTTCCAAATAAAAGATAAATAAAATAATTATCCCAAACAAATTAGGATAAATCATATTATTATCTAATATTCCATGAATTATCAATTAACAAATAAAAGATAAATCACATATTAAATAATTATCCAAGAAAACTAATTTCCTAATAATTAAATAATATAACAAAACATGCGCCACCAACCTTAATCAAATAAGGTCCACGCACATTTCCTATATTTGACCAATGAGGTCAAAAGGTCAACACACTTATTTGGGTCGAGTCCACGAAAAATGTCTTTTCCGTGTATTTAATTATTTAGTCCAACTAAACAATTAATTCACATATCAATTAAATAGTCCAATCCAACTATTTAATTATAATTGAGGTGCAACGACGAGAAACCTATATGCTATATTAGAGCCACGTCGGGGACCATGGACCCATATTCGTGAGCTACAATAAATCGAATAAAATTATTCATCGCATGAATAATTATATCCAACCTATTAATTCCGGGATTACACCACCATAAACCCAAATCGAACTCTATCGAATATAGATAACTTACACTCAATTTATGAGTTGAAAGCGCCCCATCGATATAATCATTACATACGGATAAATCCTTCATAGATCGCATTCATTTCGATTCGGGATATTTCCGTAAACCCTTCTCGAAACATATTATCCTTATTTACCATTAACCCCTAGTGATCAATTAGTTCATATTCAATATAATATGAACTCGGACGATCGATCGCTTCTAGGGTCAACAAATAAAGGAACTATCTCGTCTACTTCCCGAGGAAGGAATGGATTCCATATTCTGTGATAGCACGGACTACTCACTCATCCCGAATAGAGCCAACGAGAAGTGTTGGACCACATACTTGAAGTGATCCTTACTAACACGCCAAACTCTACCCTAGTCTAAGCAAATGCGTCAGTGATCACCTCAGGATTAAGATTAATCCATATATGATCATCTTGTGATTCGATAAGACTTCTCGATTACGGAATTATATCGAGAACTCAAATCAAATCGGTCCAAATTTCTATATGATTATCATCATATATAAATGCCCCACTAGGTACCTATTACCGATAAATCCGGATAAATTGTCACACCTAAAGTGTTCAGGCGCATTAATAGCAAATTAATCATGAGACTGCACTCATTAATAAACGCTACGGACTAAGTTAATTTTAAGTACATCTCACTAACTCAATCCTCTTGTGTATAGCCATACACTGAGTTATGTGATTACATAAACGAGGTACTTAGGGTTTTCAGTAGTGTCTTAATTATAAACATAAATGCATATAATAAGATGAATTATTAATTCTGTCTTAAAACAATTAGATAATTGTCTTTCGGGCACTACACCTAACAGGTAGTTCACAATGGAAGAATACCATGGAACATCGGGAGGACAACCGTCTATCAACATAATGTTTTCTAGAGGAAAGTAAAGATCTATATCATCTGGTTCATCCTTTTCCTCATTTAACATTCTAGAAACGTGATCCGCCACTACATTTTCACTGCCCTTTTTATCTTTGATTTGAACGTCAAACTCTTGGAGGGTCAGTATCCAACGCAGTAAGCGCGGTTTAGCTTCCTTTTTGGTCATGAGATATCGCAAAGCAGCGTGGTCAGTCCACACAATCACTTGAGCACCCAGCAAGTAACTACGAAACTTATCCATAGCAAAGACTACGGCTAATAGTTCCTTTTCAGTTGTCGTGTAGTTAACTTGAGAAGGATTCAGTGTGTGACTGGCATAATAGATAGGCTGGAACTTTCCATTAAGCTTTTGCCCTAAGACTGCACCAACAGCATAGTTGGATGCATCACACATAAGCTCAAAGGGTAGGTTCCAGTCTGGCGATATAAGAATTGGAGCGAGATCACCTACTCTTAAGCTCCTCAAACGCGCTTGCAATTCTCATCAAAATCAAAAGTAACGTCTTCTTTGAGTAAAGTAGACAGGGGCTTGGCAATCTTTGAAAAGTCCTGGATGAACCTCCTATAGAAGCCGACATGTCCGAGAAAACCTCGGACCTCCCGAACATTCTTAGGATAACTCATCTTCTCAATAGCTTCAACCTTGGCCCTATCTACTTTATACCTTTGGTCGACACTTTGTGGCCAAGGACTATGCCTTCATCTACCATGAAATGGCATTTTTCCCAATTAAGCACTAAGTCCTTTTCCACACATCTAGACAACACCTGATCAAGATTATCGAGGCAATCCTCGAAGGATTGACCAAAGACCGAGAAATCATCCATAAAAATCTCCATGCACTTTTCAACTAGCCCGTCAAAGATTGCCATCATACACCTTTGAAAGGTGGCTGGGGCATTACAGAGACCAAATGGCATCCGCCTGTAGGCGAATGTCCCATAAGGGCAAGTGAAAGTGGTCTTCTCTTGGTCAACAGGATCGATGGGTATCTGGAAGTATCCTGAATATCCATCCAGGAAGCAGTAGAATGCATGCCCCGCCAGACGCTCAAGCATCTGGTCAATGAATGGAAGGGGGAAATTGATGTGATTCTTACGAATCAAATCCTTTGTTTTGCCCAGGAAGAAATTGATGATAATCAATGGGAGCTAAATCCGCGCCTTAGACCAAGACAACGGTGGGAACGCCACAACGTAATGCTCACTTACGTTGATAAGTTCTCCAAGGGGGCGATCCTCCAATCCAAGAGAATCTCACACACACAAGGTGCACAATTAAGACAATGCTTAATCAAATAATAATTTCACTCAAAAAGATGATTGTTCATTATGAAAGAAGCTTGCCTTTATATAGGCTACAAATAAAAGACCAATTCTTCTCCTAAGCAATGTGGGAGAATTTACTTAGCAAAATAAAAAAACCTAAATAATTAAACCTAAGGGGGGGCGCCACTTTGGTGGGCTTTTCTAGTCCTTCTTGTGTCAACTAAGCCCACAAGATAATTATTAAATAAAATCCAACTCCAAATAAATAATACAAGTCCAATAACCTAAGTAATTGGCGCCTCGTGCATGGGCCTCAAATGTCGTCTTCTCTCGGCCCAAAAGTGTAGTGCATAAACAATATCGGGGCTTCATTACTCTTTTTGGGCAGCCCAAACTCTTTATGGATCTCTTGCAACAATGTATTCAAGGCTTCTCGCATATTCTTCCTTTGGAGCCTTGTCAACGGTCCATCTCTAATGATCAATGGATCAATCTTCTTTACGGTTGCCAATGGATTGGGCTCCCCATCGTAAAACTCATCATATATCACATCATTCCTCCCGGTTGGGAAGGATGCATCCCTCGAGATCAAAGGATTGTCGAAAAGAGTCAAATCAGCCACGTTGACTGAAGAAGAAATATTCCAATCCGGCGGCAAGTCAATCTTGTAAACATTATTGTTGATCCTCTCGAGAACTTGGAACGGTCCCTCGCCTTTCATGTGCAGTTTAGTCTTGCGTTGCTTTGGGAACCTATCCTTGCGCAAGTGTAACCAAACATAATCGCCAGGTTCGAAGATGACTTCTTTGCGCCCTTTATTAGCTTGTTTAGCATACCGCGCCGTGGTCGCCTCCACATTCTCGCCGTGCTTTCTCATGTAGCTCACGAACAAGTGCAGCCCGTTGTTCACCATCCAAGCTAACTGCGCGCAATATCAGGTAAAGGAGCCAACGTAAAAGGCGTGTCCGGATTAAAACCGTAAACCATCTCAAATGGGGTAAATTTAGAAGCAGAGTGTTTGCACCTATTATAAGCAAATTCGGCGTAAGGTAAACAATCTCCCAATTTTTGAGATTTTTCTCGAACAAGACAACGGAAGCAATCGACCCAACACACGATTAACCACTTCGGTTTGACCATCGGTTTGAGGATGAAATGCGGTAGAATAAAGTAACTTAGTTCCTAAACGCATCCACAAAACTCTCCAAAATGACCAATGAATTTTGAATCTCGATCACTCACAATCGTTCTAGGCACACCATGTAATCGAACTACTTCCTTAAGAAACAAATCAGCAATATATGAAGCATCATTAGTTTTAGAGCATGCAAGAAAGTGTGCCATCTTAGAAAACCTATCCACTACCACAAAAACAGAATCGTGACCACTCTTAGAACGGGGTAAGCCTAACACAAAATCCATAGATAAATCAGTCCACGGTTGCGTAGGAATAGGGAGGGGCGTATATAAACCGTGGGGGTGGGATGTAGATTTAGCAGACTTACAAGTAATACAAGCATCACAATATTTAGCAACATCAACTTTCATACGAGGCCAATAAAAATGAGATTTAAGCATATCAAGCGTTTTAGTAATGCCAAAATGACCCATAAGACCACCACTATGTGCTTCACGCACCAATAAATCACGCATAGAACAACGAGGAATACAAATGACATGATCTCGATACAAAAAACCCTCGCGTCTAAAGAACCTACCATCGGTTTTATTATCAGTATTATGCCACTTAGTCATAAAATCCTCATCAGAAGCATATAAATCCTTGATAAATTCAAAACCTAGGAATTTAGCATGCATAGTGGTAATTAAAGCAGGCCTACGAGAAAGAGCATCAGCGACCACATTATCTTGACCCTTTTTGTACTTAATAATATAAGGAAAGGACTCAATAAATTCAACCCAACGAATATGCCGCGGAATTAACTTACCCTGCCCTTTCAAGTACTTAAGCGATTCGTGATCAGTGTGTATGATAAACTCTCGTGGACGTAAATAATGTTGCCAAGTGTGAAGGGCTCTAACTAACGCAAACAATTCCTTATCATAAGTCGCATAATTCAAAGAGGCACCTTTAAGTTTTTCACTAAAATATGCAATAGGTCTGCCTTCTTGAGTTAAGACTCCACCAATACCCACACCCGATGCATCACATTCAATTTCAAAATGCTTATTAAAATCAGGAAGTGCAAGTATAGGGGCTGAAATTAAACGAGCTTTTAGAGTTTCGAAAGACTCCCTTTGCCGTGGACCCCAATAGAAGGGTACATTTTTCTTCACAAGCTCATTCAGAGGGCGCATGATGGTGCTGAAATCCTTGACAAAGCGCTATAGAAGCTCGCTAAGCCATGGAAACTACGTACATCACCCGCAGTTTGAGGTGTAGGCCAATCCTCGATAGCTTTAACCTTGTCACGATCAACTTCAACACCCTGTGCACTTACTACAAAACCAAGAAAAACAACTCTATCCAAACAAAAGGAACATTTTTTTAGATTAGCATAGAGTTGAGCATCGCGAAGCGTAGACAAAACGGCACGTAGTGAACTATGTGATCATCTAAATTGTGGCTATAAATCGAATATCATCAAAATAAACTACCACAAATTTATTTATAAACTCGCTGAAGCACCTCGCTCATTAAACGCATGAAAGTACTAGGTGCATTAGTCAAACCAAAGGCATAACCAACCACTCATATAATCCAAATTTGGTTTTAAAGGTCTGTCTTCCATTCATCACCTTCCTAATGCGTGGTGATAACCACTCTTAAGATCAATTTTAGTAAAAATTTTAGCACCCTTGAGTTCATCTAGCATATCATCCAAACGAGGAATGGGATAACGATACTTTACCGTAATTTGATTAATGGCACGATCGTCCATGCACATTCTCCATTCACCTCCTTTCTTGGGCACAACGAACTGCATCGCACAAGGGCTCATAGACTCTTGAATTTTGCCTTTAGCTAACAACTCATCGACTTTTTCTTTATCTCCAAAGTTTTGGCTGGGTTTGCTCGATAAGCCGGACGATTGGGCAATGCAGAGCCGGCACGAGGTCAATATGGTGCTCCACGCGCCGCAATGGTGGTAAGCCACTTGGTTCCTCTTCGGGAATACATCAAACAAACTCTGAAACAGAGCACACAACACTAGGTAGAGAACCGGTGAGATCGCTTACAAGCATTAAACAAGGGACGGGGAGGGGGCACTCGGCCAAGTCACCTTTGGTGAGTGTGTGGGGCCGGTTGTAAGTGTAGGGGAAGGGATTATGGGGTCTTTGCATAAGAAAAGAAATACAACCTGGTCGGAGTCAATGGTATCAATGACTTCAGTGGCTTTGGCATAGAAGTTCCTACACACGCGCGCACATTTTGACTTTTCAACTTTATTACCTCCCTCACTAGACGTGGCACCGACACTCACAATTGACTTTTCTACTTTATCACTCCCTCGTCGAGAAACTACATCGACCTCCCTTACCAATTTTTTGTTTTCAACATTTATTTTGCCCTCAGTCCTAAGGCCCTCACTCTTTTTCTCTCCCGTCAATTTGTTTTGTTCACTGTTCAACTTTTCTCCCTCTTTCTTTTTATTTTCCTCACGAGCTCGTGTGAGTGCGAGCTGATCTTGACGGACTTGCTCAGGGGTAAGAGCGGATAATGCATAATTCTTGCCCTCGTGATTTAATCTGTGTACTTGTTCAAAACCCATCGAACAACACCTTTCTATCATATTGCCAAGGGCGACCCAACAATATGTGGCTGACTTCCAAGGGGACAACATCACATAACACCTCATCTTCATATTTCCCAATACTAAAAGAAATCAACGCTTGTTGTGTAACCTTCAGCTCGCCCACACTATTCAACCATTGCAACTTGTAGGGGTGGGGATGAGGAATAGTAGGTAAACCCATACGAGAAATTAAATCAGCACTAACAACATTAGCACAACTACCAGAATCGACAATAAGAGAACATAAGTTACCATTCAGCAAGCAGCGTGTATGGAAAATATTTTCACGTTGGACACCGTCCTCAAGTTTAGCACTAGCCGTTAGCACCTTTTTAAGCACATAAATGGAACCCTCAAGTGGGTCACACTCAATATTACCCTCCGCATCCTCATAATCAGCCTGTTCAAAGTCGTCCCCATCAAAATCATCACCATCTATAGCCTCCTCTACAACTAGCATGCTACGCTTAGTAGGACATTCAGATGCAACATGACCAACACCGGTGCATTTAAAACATTTAACGTCACGAGGCTGCCTAATGCGGTTGTCTACACCTTTACCCTTCTCACCTGCCTTAGCTTTTAAGCGTCATAGGAAGTAGTAGGGGCTGTCCGAGGTGCACTCCGTACAAAATTTGGAGTATCTCCTCTAGGCTGAAACGAACGGAAAGAAGTAGAAGTACCTCCAATTGATTTATTAAAGGTGGGTTTTGGTCGTTTCAACTGCCTCTCAATCGCACGAGCTGTTTGTAACATCTCATCCAGTGTATTACAACCACGTAACTCCAATGGTTGTCCAATCTCCAAACGCACACCACACAAAAAACGTTGCATAGTGACCATTTCCTCTTCCTCAACCTGTGATCGTGCCAAAGTAGTCATCATCTCTTCATAGAAATCATCTATCGAACGTTCTCCCTGTTTCATTGTCTGAAGAGCACGATAAAGGTCTTGATAATACGACATAGGAACAAAAGAAAGTGCGCATAATCTCTTTCAAAAGTGTCCATGAACGTATAGGTGGTCATGTCGTATTTGGTACGCATGAATCGTGCACTGATTCCACCACACCATAGCATAACCTGTAAACTCCAACTGAGCTAGATTGCACTTCTTCTCTTCTGTATAATTATTACATGCAAAGATCTGATCTAACTTACTCTCCCAATCAAGATATACCGAAGCACTACCGGAACCCGCAAAACTAGGAAGCTTCATTTTTACCTGTGTCATATTATTATCCGGGATGAGCACATCTTCGCAACATTTTCAATCGCATGATCACGGTCATTCGGAGCATGAAGTACACGGACCGGTTGTCGAAGTCTAGGTACGCATGAAGAATAGCAAATTTGGTTGTGCAACAAAGCAGTTGTGCACCACGATTAAGATTAGCCACGTATGTCTTATTTGTTAAGGTCTCAATAAGCCACGATAGCGATCATATCCGCAAAAATCCTTTCAAACTTTGCATTATTTTCGGCATTAGATTCCTTGACGTGGCACCACTCTCTTCAAGATACTCATTACTCAAATTTTTAGAATGTTTAGAGTCCTCCATAGGATAGACAATAAACCCTCACCAAGACACTCGTGTTTACACTCTCCCTCGCTCTTGTGGAAAGTAAAGCACCCTTTTATAAACAAATCAAAATAACAAGCAAAACGAATCTAGGCTAAAGGTTGAGGTGTTGGAAAGTTGCGAAAAAGTGATTAGGAAGGATTAGAAAGGAAAAGACTCTAAAGAAGGAACAAAATTCGATGACTGTAGAATTTCACGGGTGTGAAAAATTTCACACCAGGGTGTGATATTTTCGGCTAAAAAGTTGTTTTTTTTTTTTTTTTTTTTTTTTTGGACTGCAAAAATTTCACAGGTGTGAAAATTGTCACACCAGGGTGTGAAAGTGGCGTATTTTTTTTGAATCTGTCCTCTTTTTTTTTTTTTTTTTTTTTAAAGCCGAAAATTATTTATAAGGGCAAAAGAGACTAGGTAACTACCGTTTATTTTATCCCAACAAAAATAAGGGCAATATAGGAAACAAAAGTTGAGGTAGGATTAGGGTTAGGAGGGAAGGGTTGTATGGTCAAGCACAAAATTATGGCTGGGGGGAAGGAGAAAGAATTGCGGCTTCAACTTGTTGTATTTGATCAATTGATAATGAAAGCACCCAAGAATTTGCGGCTGCAACTTATTTGAATTTTTTTTTTTTTTTTTTTTTTTGATTGGCTAACAGCAAAGAAATTGGGACGATGCAAAGAAAAGATTGCGGGTGAAAGTTTTTTTTTTTTTTTTTTTAATCGAAAGATGAACAAGAACAGATTTTCAGGAAACAAAAAAAAAAAAAAAAAAAATGTAAGAAACAAGAAACAACAACGAAGAACGAAAAGAAAACGTAAAACAAAAAGGGGATATTTGATTACCGTGTGGCGTTCCCACCATTGTCTTGGTCTAAGGCGCGGATTTAGCTCCCATTGATTATCATCAATTTCTTCCTGGGCAAAACAAAGGATTTGATTCGTAAGAATCACATCAGAAATGATCTTTCAGTGTGACCTCATTGAGCTTTCGATAATCGATACATACTCTGTATCCAGTAACGAGCCTCAATGCTATCTCTTCTCCCTTCTCATTTTTCTCAATCGTAATTCCACCTTTCTTGGGAACTACTTGAGTCGGGAAACCCATTCACCGTCAAAGAATGGCGTAAATGATACCCATATCTAGAAGTTTAATGATCTCCTTCTTGACTACTTCTTGCATGTGAGGTTAAGCCTCCTTTGGGTTGTTCTAACTCGTTTTGCACCCTCCGCAGTCTTGATCTTGTGCATACAGATGTCGGGAGATATCCTCGGATATCTCCCACCGCCATCCAAAGGCTTTCTCATTTTTGCGCAAGACGTTTAACATTTAAGCTCTTCTATTCGAGACGACTTGGCAGAGATGATCAAAGGAAGCTTGTCACCTTCTCTTAGAAACACATACTTGAGATGTTTAGGCAACGGCTTGTAACCAAATCTACAGTGAGGTTCCTCTAGACTTGATTTAAGATCTCCACTCTTCAACTCAACATCGTTGAGCTTACTTAGTGGCCCTATCGCCAAAGCTTCTTCTCTTAGCCCATCCTCAAAATCATTTGCTAATTGATCTAGATTGACCACACCATGATTGTTCGGGATTATCGATCAATCGCTCATATTCTCGCTTCTACAGCCAAGACTTGCTTATCCATGAAGTCATTGAAGTCATCGACGTCTCCTCAATGGAACGACCCGGTTGGAGAACCGGAGGGTACTTGAATAGATTTAGAAACACTATAGCTCACCTCTTGGTCACCAACTCGGATAGTTACTTTCCCACCATCACAATCGATGAGGGCTCTAGTTTGTAGATAGGAAAGGTCTTCCAAGAATCGAGGGACATTTTCATTTTTCTCCATATCTAAGACATACCGAGCCAACGGGAAAGGTAAACCTACCAACTTGAACCAATACGCCCTTAGATCCCCGAGGCTTTCTTTGAAGATCTATCGAAACCGCAAGTTCATGGTAGTGGGTTCTAGAAGACTTTGTAAACCCATTTGCTTGCAAATAGATAATGGCATCAAGCTTATGGATGCACCTGTGTCACACAAAGAATTTGGAAAGACTAGGCCTCCCATCCGCAATGTGAGCACGAATTTTCCGGGTCACCTCTCTTTGATTGGTAAGTCCGGATAATTGATCATTGAACAATCCTCACCAATTGCCTCGATCCATTTTCGCTAACTTCTTCTTGAAGAAACAACATCCTTTATGAATTTGGTGTACTTAGGCATCTCTACCAAGACATCGACAATGGAAGATTAACCTGAGCATTTTTCAACAAATTAAGCACCTTTTCGCACTTCTTATCTTTGCTCAATGGGATGTTGCTCTTTCGGGTGGAAAGGAAGCTTTTTCAAATCATCCTCGGAAAATACTTTCTTTGAGGAAGCACCGATGACTTTGTCTTCCATGTCTTTCCATCGAACCGTCTTTCCATCCTTTTTGTTAGTCGTGGATCACCACCGACTATCATTTAACTCATCGGTCCTCTCGGGATCACCACACCGAGGATCCTCAATTATTTCACTTCTCGAGGGAACAGCCACCGAGGACATCCGATCGATTCTTTATTCCTCGAGGATCACCACTTGAGGAATCTCAACTCTTTCTTCTATCGAGGATCACCACCGATTTGCCGCCTGGCACCAAGGGGATGATGGGTGCTCAACTTCCCTCCCGCCTTATCGATGCGCAGGAGGGGCTAGTGGTTTCCTGGAAGCCGTGGGGACCACTCACGGTGAGTGCCACTTAAATTCATCATGACCGGCCTCCTCTTTACCGTATTGCATTGTTGCACGAGGTCGTTGCATTGGTCGTTGCTTATATCGGCCCTGAGCGACTTGACCGCCTCTTGGTTTTTCTCAAGAAAACGGGCAGATGCCCCTGGGGTCTTGACGCTTACCGCTTCACCAATTGCCCTATTTGTCTCTCAAGACTTTTTATTGTCCTACTTTGCTCCTCCAACTTGGTTTCAAATTGTTGGATTGGGAGGGGCTTTGAGAGTTCGATGATTTTGAGGAGAGGTGATTGGGTGATTTGGAATGTAGAATTAGAATTGGCGGGCCAATTCTGATTGAACCTCGGGTTGGAAAAATTTGAGCTTTGGTTCTGAACATAACCAGGGTTTCTATTGAAATTTGAATTCGGATTAAATCCTGCAGATTGATTAAACCCTTGGTTTTGGAAATTGTTCTGGCCAGAGAATTGGTTGTTGAATCTCTGATTTGTCTGGCCAGAGAAAGCATTGACTTCGCGTGATTCTCGCCCAATCATGGGACGAAGCGAGCAAAGGTGTTCTATGCTATCACATACTTGGCATGTGATGGGATTATGTCGTCCATAGTCATGAACGGCATTGATTGTCGAAAGAGAGGGGAAGAAAATTGACATTGGCCATCATATGGCCGGCCTCGGACAAACAAGCTTCACAAAGATGTAACTTGAGAGTTCGTGAAGGTGAAGGAGCCTGATAACTCGGATTTGAGAAGTTTTGAGAAGCTGTCATTTGAGAGGTTGCCATTTGCTTCGCAACATGGCAACGAGATTTTGCATAGTCACCTCTTCGACCTTGGGAGGCGGAGGAGGTGCTTGAATGGCTTGATAAGAGGGGCATAATTGTACTTGGCAATGTCCTCGAACAATGCCCAACCCTCCTCAGTGTTTTTTGAAATGCCCCACCAGAGGAACTATTGACCATGCCCTTGGTGAGCTCGGTCAATCCACTGAAGAAAGTATGGACTTGCCTTTGCTTTGGCAAGCCATGATGGGGACACTTGCGCAGGAGAGACTTAAACCTTTTCCACGCATCAAAGAATGACTCATTTTCCAGCTGACGGAATGGAAGAATTTCGTTCAGACAATGGGCTGTTTTTGAAGGAGGAAAGTATTGACTTAGAAATTCCTTCTCGAGCTCAGCCCACGTAGTGATGGATTCAGAGGGGAGAGAGTGATACCACTCGAGTGCCTCCCCCCGTAAGGAAAATGGAAATAGTTTAAGCTTGATGGCATCCTCACTTACACCTTGGATACGGGTAGTACCGCATATTTGCAAGAATGTGTGTAAGTGAGTGTGGGTTTTTTGATTGGAAACCATGGAAAATTGATGCATCGCATCATCCGAATAAGTCCGGTTTAAGCTCAAGTTTGGAGCAAGAATGGTAGGCATGACGATAGCCGGGTTTATGGTGATCAGACGGGCATGGCATAGTCGGCCAACGTCCGTCTATCTTCCGCTGCCATTATTATTATGTCTTTGATTTCTCCTGCAAGATATTGCTCAAATTCTTGATCAGAAACCTAAACTACGAAAAATTTAAAACAGAAAAACAGAAAATACTAAAAAGGCAAGAAAAAAAACGTGTTGAAATCTTCTGAGCCCAAAATGGAAGGGAAAACAGTGGATTTTGACCTCGAAAAAGGTGTCGGACGGCCTCCGGCGGTCTGCCACGTCGTCGGCGTCGGAACGAGCTTTCCGAATTGGGGTCCTGCGCGCCAATCCGACACTCGAGCCGAAAGTTATGGCCAAAATACTAAAGAGTGCTAAAACGATCCCTTTTTATCCAAAAGTTCGATCGTTAAAAACGTGGGGTCAGATAATTCAACCTTAGATGTCACCGAATCAACGTGGAAACTAGAAAGGATAGAAACAAAAAAAAAACCCTACCTATTTAAAAGACATCAAACAGGAGGACAGAGGCGGGCGTTTGGAAATCCGAACGCCGTCCGGAAGGCTAACGAGCAGGGACGGGCGCCCAAATTTGATGGACGCGTTAAATCGACCGCTTTCGAGAATGGACGGGCGTTCAAAATATGAACGCTCGTCCGCGGGTCAGAATTTGATACAGGATTGAAGAATTTCAGCGGACGAGCGCGCCCAAGAAACTAAACGCCGTCCGACTAGTAGCAAAGAGCGGGACGGGCGTCTGGTAAAACGGACGCCTTTCAATCAAGCGTAAACGTTTAGAAAACAGAGAGTGACAAACAGAAAACAGAGTATAGATTAGAGCAAAAAATTTTATATTAACTACTCATAGAGACACAAATAAAACGACAGATAAACGAACAAAAACGACTAAACTACTAACTACAAACAGAAACTGAAAAGATCTAACCTAAAAACAAGAATTGAAAACAAACTAAAAACAAAAACAAAAACTAGGCAACCGTCCGGTTCCCCGGCAACGGCGCCAAAAAACTTGTCCCGGATTTTATCAATACAAAACAACAAGTAATAAACCGGTTAACCTCAAGTGCAAGGATCGTAGTATGGAGGCTAATGCCGGGTCGATCTTACGGGGAACTAGACGAATGTGAATCCTAGCTTTTGTTTTCAACTAAACTATTGTCACAAAACTAACCTAAACGAAGAACTAACCTAAACAAATATGCATAAAAGTAACTAGACAGAGGAAATTAATCCAATGCTAGGCAAGATTGAAAGCGATAAAAACTAGAGTGCAATTAAAAGTAAACTAATCTAGCAATTCAAGTTTAAAGGATTAAAATCAAATTATAACGAACGAACAAGCAATCGATCCACCTATCCTATCAACATTCAATTCTAATTCGGATTAATTCGTGATCCCTACTCAAGTTGTGATTCACCTAATCTAAGGCATGAACACCCACTTTCGTAGACAAGTTCGTTTTCTAATCTTCGATCTTTCAATTAAAGATTAAGTCTTTCTAACCTAGGCGTGAAATCTTTCAATTTCTGATCTAGAAAATCAATCTAATAACTCTCGTTTTAGTTAGATCGAAGATCTATTCTTTTATCACGGTGATCTAAGGTTTATATGATTTTCATCAATAAAACAATCACAAAGCAACGATCTTTCGATATAATTGCATTACACAATAATAAATAATGATAAAAGAAACAACTTTGAGATAGAAACTCACAGATTAATCACGAATCAAAACTGAATTGTTGAAGGAAGGCTTCACAACGCTTGTTCAAGAGGGTTTTAGCCTCTTAGCATCCTTGTTGCAACTTGAATTGATAAAGTAAAAGACATGAATATATCTAATCTAAGAATTTAATTGCATAAACTAGGGAAAATAGAGTAAAAACGCAGCCTGAGCCGCCCCTATGAAGTTAGGGTTCGAATTATGTGTCTAGGGTTTGAGAAATTGCGCCTATTTATAGATTTTTAGGTCGGTTTAGGCTAAGGCGGTGCTTGGACGCCCGTCCACTATCTTGGACGCTCGTCCAGCAGCTTCTGGACGGAGGTGAACGCCAGTCTGCTCAGCGTCCAAACTCTCTGTATTAAATTTTCCTTCTGGACGCCCGTTTAAGGTCTTCAAACGCCCGTCCAGGGTTGCTGCAAGGTGGACGCTCGTTCGCCTGATCTGGACGCCAGTCCATCTTCGATCAAAAACGGATTTCTTCAACTCTATCTCTTTTCCTTCTCAATCCAACTCACCATTATCTCCTCTATCTTGATTTAGCTCGAGTTTTATCAACATTTGATCATCAATTTAGCCTCAAACAAGTACCTACATGACATCAAAACACCGCAAAGCGTAACATAATTCCAATAAACATAAAATCCTAATTAAAACATATAAATTCACCAACTTTGCGATTAACTCATTAAAAATATTATTTGCTCAATAATTCATTTAAACACTTAATTCCCATGCAATTAATACGAATATGGGGGAAAACATTATAAAATATAACGTTATAAATCATATAATTTCACCCTTAACAACACCCTCAGTAAATAGGCCATAACTTTGTGTGTAGACCTCCAAATCGAGTGATTCAAAATGCGTTGGAAATCTAATGAAATTGTCTACAACTTTCATGAAGATGTCCAGCCCATAAAATGCCTCGAAGATGGATCAAAATGCAGATCAATGGAAGGTATGGTTGTAGTACCAACACGTTTTGATCCGTTTGAACGTTTAAGCTTCGGGCACATGTTCCAATCCTCGTATCTCGCCTTCCGGACATCTCAAACACCTAAGTCCTGTACAAAATCACTACAAATACCACACATAATCCCTACAGGACACTAGGGTGACAGAGAGTATAGTAAATTACACCGAAAAATAATGAGATTTCCGGACTTTTCGCCCTAGGTCTCAAATGATAACCAAGGTGTAAAATACATCAAAATACAATCAAATGTCTCCGAAACATATAAAATGAGGTATAAACGGGGTATAATTACATAGAAAATGATAGCCAATTTGACTCCCATCAGGCCTTCACCGCTATCAAAATTCAAGGCTTGGTCTCCGAAAGGATAGGATTTTGGGTACTCGCCGGGTCACTGACCGACCCTAAGGCGGCACACTCGGGGTCTACCTAAAAATCTGAGACAGTAGGTCATACTCATAAAGGGTATTTTGGTAATACCTTGGCTGAAAAAGGAAAGGTGATTGACGATCACAAATGAGATGTTCGATTCTCAAGTTGATCTTCAATATTAATCGAAACCTCTTTGACCTACCCTAAGGCGGCACTGAGGTGAGAGATTAAGTCCTTGGAACGGTAGGATAGACTATAAGTACTTAGTTTATGTTCCTAAAATTTATTAGTAGTGTATGATTTGGATTTATCTTCTGTCAATTTTATTTACAACTATTTATATATCTCTCTAGGGTGCTAGACTGCTAGTGTAAAATTGACTAGTAATGACTTCGTTAAAAAGTGGTAAGTAACTAGAACGTTGTACTTATTGATCTTACATGCGATTAATTTTTCGGAAGAGATATTTCTCTGGAGCCTTCAAGACTTAAGTGACGTAAATAAGTATGTCACTGTTGTCAATCGTGTTGAACGAGAGACGACTGTAGTCAGTTTGAAAGATGATTGGGACGATAAAATTCTTCTAGTGAATTTTAATGGTGTAGTGTCTACACAAGAAGTTTTCTAATAGAAAAATTGGAGAATCATAAATTAAAGTGTCGCTTAGTTAGGACGGTATTTGGAACCGATAAACTAGTGGGAGCTTTTGTCTTATGTTTTTCTAATTCAGAAAATTAGTCCCACTGGGTAACGCTTTCATTAGACATCCCACAGTTCACGAGTAGTGTCTACTCATACGAACTGCTAGTTCAAGACTATTTCCTTTTAAGGAAAGTTAAGAATGGGAAAGAATGTCTATAAGTGTTAATCATCTTAACTGAAGTTTTGAGGCTAAACCGAAACATTAATTAAAGAAAGTATAGGATAAGGAAAGTGATTTCGGATCACTAACCAATGAATCTTAACGACTTTCTTAACCGAGTAACTTGACTCAAGAGCTTAGTTCTTTGGAAAAACAAGGAAGCCGTGCATTAACGATTAATAGAGTAACAACGGGCGTAATTTCGGCTACAATAGTGGGAGTGATATAAGGAAATGAATTTTGATTCTATCCTTGAATATCACGTAAAAATTTATTTTACATTTTACAGATTCGTTGAAACAAATGGATTCACTTTCATCTCGACACTACGATTTGCCTTAAATAAAGTGAAGATGACATTTGTAGTACGAATCGAGACTCGGACTTTTGTTTGATAAAGACAGAACCACTAAGAAAAAGTGAATAGGTATGTGTAACACATCTAAAACTATTAAAGGTAAAAGTTTTCCAGATTAAGATAAACGACGACCTTCAATATCTATTAATTAGTGCATATATCCTAGAGATAAGACCCGACGATGGCTAAGGGTGATTCCTATCTCCCAGTCTAGAACACTATCTCAAAGGAACAATGACTAAGTTTCCTTTTTCAATCGGGAGAGGGTAATAGATTTGAAGGGTAACATAGCTTGTTCATCATGACCTTCGGGTCACAGTGAGAGACACAAGCTAGTGGGAGTTTTTTGAGTGGTGACATTTTGTCGATAACTACTCAAAACGTGATTTAGTTTATCAAAAGAATACGAGGAGGAGTCTCTCGATTTTAGCGAGAGAATAGAGTATTCCATGCTCATAAATAGGCTATAGCATAGTCTTGGACTGATGCTCACCGCCTCCTAGTGGAATGTTTCTCTTGAGAAAGAAACCATAGACTTGCCCTATATAGTTATTGATGTACTACAATACACTGCTAAACTCGATTAAGATAATTGGTTGCAAAATAACGGTTAACATTATTATGTAAACCGAGAAGTCTACCTGTAAGATGCTAGTGAGTTTATGGATAAGGAGTGAATTCGGTTCACACCACATCCGTAGGATTTAATGCTTGAAGGTAGGACTGGGGATTTTGCGCATACGTTCAGATTGTGACTGTTTGTGAAATATCTTAATGAGACGAGTGAAGGTTGATTATAAGATTCTTGAGATCAGAAAGTGACGGTTAAACTGTCACAAGCCTTCTGATAGAATCTATAAGTAACAACCTTACACCTTGGAGTACGGTTACCCAAAGGTAGTTACTATCTGATTTAATCGGACCACGCCCAACATCGGTTGTTGGTGATTACACCGATAAATACTACTAGATCAGGATGTCAATCCACCACGCAGTTGGGAGTATGGTTTAACCATTGACCCATTGTGGTTTTGTGGACTTTACGGTCCTTTGGGGTGATTGATAACCTATGGCTCTTAGTGGGTTGTATAGATTACGATCATAGAGGTTGGTTTTGTGACCTTAACCCTGTAAATGGAGTTTTTGTACTCCAGTTTTGTTGATCTATTGTAGAACCACCGAGTGTCTCGGGCCTAGTGGGAGTAATTGGTCCTACGCTAAAAGAGTCGAATGAATAGGAAAGATTAAACTTTCAAATAAAGTTGAGTGGTATAGGGTGATTCACGACAAGTAGAGAGTTAACCAGACCTTGAACTCTCTCACCACTCAGTCTTGCTAGATTTCGTTAGAAAGCAAAAAACTAGGGGTGATTCCCTGAGACTTTCTTGCCATAAAACGGAATCTGAATTCATTCAGAACAGAAGGGTTTTAGCTAAGAATGAATAACGGATTCGTTACAAAGCAGAAGATAGAGGTGATTCCCTAAGGCCTTTTTTGCGAGACTAACGATATCTTAATTCATTCAGAAAGAACCTTTGGTAGGAAGCCAGCCATGGCTTATATCCTTTGTGGATTTAAGAGAACCTCTCGGTCATTTAAAAGTCACATGTTTTATAATATGTGGACTTGACCAAAATATTGATAAGTTTTTTCATAGACTGGATATCAATATTGGTAAAGTAGTAACATTAGTGTTCATAAATGATAACACTAAAACAGTTGGAAACAGCATGAGTGTGTTATCTGAAGTCGGAAACTGACACGCCAAGATTCTCTGGATGAGAGAATTGGACTATATTCTAAGAATTTGATTCGGTCAAATTCACGAGAATGAGTCATTGGCTATCCCACCTATCTTATTGAATAAGATGATTATGCATATACGGTTGCAGCATTCATCGAGAGTAGTCCTACCCTACCTCTCAGGAATAATATATTCTCCAAATCTTCAGATAAAGAGAAAATGAGATAGAGTCTCTCTGGGATAAGGGCAAGTCAGCTTAAAACGAGTCAATTGCAGTTGAATCTTGGATTCAAGCAATAAGTAGCGGTTTAGTACGTCCTCAAGTATCGTTAGAGAACGAGGAATCATATGCTTGTATATTCAGTGCAAACTTGAATATGGTTGACTACAATCGATTCGACTTGTAGTCGATTAAGGATGATCATTAAGTTGATCTCGGCTCGAGTGTTTACTCATAGTGCTTAGAATTTCCTTTTATGGTTTGGGAGTAATTCCAGGTCTGATAAGCCGATATCACTTCATTGTGAAAACAGAGAAGAGATAGCTTAGAAGGATCTTCTCGGTCACAAAAAGTCAAAAGCATATTGAGAGAGAGTACCACCTGATTGGAAGGACCGGCAACGTTTCAATCCTAAAGATCGTCTCGAGTCGACAACCTAACTAATCAGTGTACCAAGTCGAGTGCTTGGAAGGTACGGCATTGATGGATATGTCTCATCAGCTTTTAGAGCAAGTGGGAGAGTGTTGTGAATAAGATGAGAAAGGGTGTGCTCTAAAAACAATTGTTGCTTGTCATTTCGTGCAAGTGGGAGATTGTTAGGTGTAGTGCCCGAAAGACAATTAGTGTAATTGTTTTTAATAATGAATGACGGAATTTATCTCACATTAGTTACTTGCTTTGTGCTTGTAAAGTGATACATCTGCTTTGCAAAACCCTAAGTATATCGTATGTAACCACTTAACTCAAGGTGTATGGATTACTCGTGAGGATTGAGTTAGTGGAGATATACTTAAATTGTTAGTCCGTGGTGAACTTAATCGAGTTTAGGTTCTCTTGATTAAAACACCAATAATTTGCCCATAACACCTTAGGGTGTGATAGTCTTATCCGGACTGTCGGTAGAGGGTACCTACGTGGGGCATTTATATATGATGGCATTCATATAGATTTGGACCGATTTAATCTGAATTTCTCGGTATAATTCCGTAATCGAGGAATCTTATTAAATCATTAGATGATCATATATGGATCAACCTTAATCTCGAGGTGATCACAGTGGTGCCGCTTGTCCCGGGTAGTGTTTGATGTGTTAGTTACGGTTCACTTAAATATGTGTTCCAAGCCACTTCTCATTGGCACTATCTCCGGATGAGTTAGTAGTTCCGATTTTCACAGACATGGAATCCATTCCTTCCTGCGGGAAGTAGAGAGACGATCCCCTTATTTGTTAGCCCCGAGAAAGTGATCGATCCGGGAGTTTCGTGCATTTGACTAATTAGCTACTAGTCGATATGCAAACTAATTGATCATCGAGGGGTTAATGGTAAATAAGGATAAGATATTCGAGTCGGGTTCACGGAGACTTCCCACCAGAATGGACGATCTATGGAGGGTTAATCCGTATGTAGTGATTATATCAATGGACGCTTATTCACTCTATGGGTTGAGTATAAGTATACATCTATAATCGGTAGAGTTAGATTTGGGTTTATGGTGGCGTAATCCCGGAATTAATAATTAATGTACTTATTCTCGCTCGATGAATAATTAATTATTGAGCTACTGGTTTGGTTATAGTCCATGGTCCCCGATGTGGCTTCGTAATTCGGACTAATAATCTTGTTATTTGGGCCTCAATGATAATTAATTGGTGGCTAATTAATTGATATGCATGAATATTATTTAGTTGAAATTTAAATAATATAATACACATAAAAGACATTTTATGTGGGCTAAAACCCTAGGGAGGTGGCGCCATTTGTGATCTTGATGTGAACCACAATGACATACCAGCTGGTGATCCTTTGGTTTTGAGAGATGGTCCAATAACTAGATTGCAAAAGAAGAAGTTTGATGAAGCTTTGAATAAATTGGTTTTGAAGATTCATAACGATTGTGATGCTTTAAAGAATGAGGAGGAATCAACTATTAAATCCTTATTATGCTGCAATTGGGATGATATGGGCTGATTCGGGTTGATAAAAGATCAAGTGAAGATTACCATGTTTTGGGCTGAATATGATGCATGGAAGAAGAGAGTTTTCCCACATTGATTTCAAGTTATGTCAATTATACCACATTGGTTTCAAGGCTGAAATGTTCCACCTTTGTAACCTATATATAGCTTGTCCTATTTCCTTTTATTTACGAAAGACTTGGAGTGAAACTTGTAACTTAAATTCAGTGATTGAATTTGACATTTGTGAGTTTAATATTTGCCTTGTTGATTGGGTAATTGTTTAACTTTAGAACTTATCAAAGGATTGAGCTCCCTTTGTGCGACGTTCTACGTCTAGTAATTCTTGGTTTGCGGATTCTCTAAGGATTCTAGAATTTCTGCTCGAATATTGATACTTTAATCTAGATCCCGAGTCTCGAGTCGTATCAATTGGTATCAGAGATCAAGGTGATTAAGGTATCAAATATCCATTTTTTTTTTTTAATTTTTGTTTTCTTTATATTATAGAGAAGAAAAAAAAACGCAAAAAAAAAAAATCCATCTTTTTGGACGAATTTTTTTCTTTTCTTCTTGTTTGTTCTTATTGTTCATATAATATTCATATTGTTCATCTTTTATTCAAGTTTTCTTCATCCACCAGCCCGGAATCTTCATAATTTCTTCAAATCTTCATCCACCCGCCCGGATTCTTCATATTTTCGTCAAATTGTTCATCTTACAAGAACAAGAACAAAAAAAAAAAAAAAAAAAAAAAAAAAAACACCTCCATATTCCACATATTTTTTTCCTAGCCCGGATAATATTGCTACGATCCACCAAAAACTGTAGCAATCATCCCAGTCCCCTAGCCAAATTCCCCCGGATATTAAGATTGCAATACACTTCAAACCGCAATCTTTCCATCCTTGTGTAAACCATCTCATTAACAAAAAAAAAAAAAAAGAAGAAGAAGACGTCAAGTTGTGCTTTATCTTGTGCTATTGTTTGTCTCATTCGTTGCACTCTCGTTGTTCTACACATTTTCCCTTCTTTGATTCAAGATTTGTTCACTTGTGTTTAAGAATCTATACGTAGTTTGTCCGGTTTGCTCTATCTTTTGATTCGTTCGACGGTTACAATACCTAATAGCAAGTGTTGAGAGTTGAGTGCAAACACGAGCGTTTTTTTTTTTTTGGTGTGAGGAAATATGGCAGGTAATCATGGTTCGGATGGTTCGGATAATGATGGTGTGCCGCGTGGTGCACAAAATCGCACTCTACGGGATGTGAATCTGTTTCTTGATGGGCAGGAGAGGGAAAATAGGGATACACGGGCTGCCCTAGATCGTATGACGGCACGATTTGACCAATTGATGGTTCGGTTGGATGGTAATGTACCACAATCACGGAGGGCTGCTATACGGCATATTGGTAGGGATGAACAACAATTTGAGAATAATTTTGCCGTTGATCAGCCACCTTTGGCCCCACATCGTCATGATGATATGCATGGTATTAAGGTTAAAATTCCTTCTTTTGACGGTAAGGCTGATCCGGGAAAGTATCTTGATTGGGAAATGAAAATGAATCAAATTTTTGCATGCCATGATTATTCTGATGCTAAGCAGGCACAGATTGCAACGATGGAGTTTACGAGTGTTGCTATGCATTGGTGGGTGAATTTTCAAGAGACACGGATCCGGAGAAGGGAGCCTCCTATCCGTTCATGGGATATGCTTAAAGAACATATGCGGCTGAAATGGTTGCCTAATCACTATTTTAGAGAACAATCCCGTAAGCTGCAAACTCTTACACAGTCGGGGAGTACGGTTGAAGAGTTTTCTTAGGAGTTGCGTATCACTTTGCTTCGAGCTAATGTGATTGAAGATGAAGAATCCACGATGCAACGGTTGTTGTGTGGGTTACATAGTGATATTGCTGCACATGTTGAGTTGCAAAATTATCACACCTATGACGAGATGTTGCAGGGGGCGATAATGGTGCAAAACAGGCTTAAGGCAAGACGGGAGAATTCCAGGTTTCCTAAGTCTTTTGGGGCAGCAAGTTCTACATCCCCATTCTATAAACGTGATGGTTCCTCGAGTTCTCATTTTTCGAAGAAAGATGATGACGGTTACAAGCCTAAAATTCAGAATTCTCCTTATGCACCAGCCAAGACTAAGGAAATGAGAGATAAGGGTAAGTCTCCTATGGACCGTACTCGTGATATTCAATGCTTTAAATGTCAAGGTAAGGGCCATTTTGCAGCCAATTGTCCTAATAAACGGACTATGACAATTATTGGGGAACCTTTGTCTCGGGATGCATATTTGACCGATCCGGAGGATGATGCCGAGGGTGTTGAAGAGGAGAGTGGAGAGGAGTGTGATGCGGATGCAACTGATAATTATGGTGCTGTTTATGTGATTCGCAAGGCTTTGGCTACGGTTGCTAAATTGGATGATACAATGCAGCGGGAGAACATCTTTCAATCCACTTGTGGCATTGAGGGACGTACTTGCAACTTCATTATTGATTCGGGGAGCTGCACAAATTTGGTGAGTCAAGAACTTGTTCGGGACTTTAAAATTCCGGTTTTACCACATCCGCATCCTTATAAGTTACAATGGTTAAATGATGGTGGCGAGGTTCGGGTAAAATCTCAAGCTCTTATTCATTTTCGTGTTGGTTTGCTGCGTGATGAGGTTCTTTGTGATGTGGTTCCTTTACATGTTACTCATTTGCTGTTGGGTAGACCGTGGCAATTCGATAGGGATGTATTGTATGCGGGTCGTTTGAATCAATACAAACTGATGTATAAGGGGAAATTAATTACATTGAATTCTATGACACCACAGCAAGCACATGAGGCACAATTACGCATGGCTGTCCATCGGCCAACCCCTATTGGTGAGGATCAAATAAAAAAAAATGAGGGTGGTAAAGTTGAAAATGCAAAGCTTAATTTTGGGAGAAAAAACAGTGAGGGCGTTTCTAGTAATTTCGAGGACAAAACAAAAGTTGAAAAATCAGCGGCAAGCGAGGGTGTTTTAGTGACCAAAGAGGGGGAAAATAAAGTTGAAAAAGCACGTAAGAAAGAGGGATCCTTAGTCCATGAGGGAAAACCACGAGTTGAAAAGCAAAAAAGAGAGTTTGTGCGTGCCAGTTTTCTTGCAAAGTCTGGCTTAGTAGCTAAGACGTTAGGAGCAGGTAAGTATGTCTTTCTCATCTATTGTAAGCAGGTTGACCCTTCCCCAGTGTGTTTATTTTCTATTGCTGATTTAACAAGTTCTCTTCCTAGTGTTGTGTACTCCTTGTTGCAGGATTATACCGATATCTTTCCGGAGGAAGAACCAAGTGGGTTACCACCTTTACGTGGTATTGAACATCAAATTGACCTTATTCCGGGTTCCACGTTGCCTAATCGGCCAGCCTATCGGGCCAATCCAGAGGAAACTAAAGAAATCCAACGGCAAGTAGCGGCATTGTTAGAAAAAGGGAAAATTCGTGAGTCTATGAGTCCTTGCGCGGTACCGGTGATTGTGGTGCCGAAAAAGAGTGGTGGATCGGCGATGTGCACCGATTGTCGAGCTATCAACCAGACACGGTAAAATATCGCTATCCTATACCTCGTTTAGATGATATGCTTGATGAGTTGCATGGTAGCAAAGTGTTTTCGAAAGTAGATTTGCGTAGTGGTTATCACCAAGTGCGAATGCGTGAGGGAGACGAGTGGAAAACAGCTTTCAAGACTAAGTTTGGCCTTTATGAGTGGTTGGTTATGCCTTTTGGGCTCACTAATGCCCCTTCCACTTTTATGCGATTAATGAACGAGGTTCTTCGTGAGTTTATTGGTCATTTTGTTGTTGTATATTTTGATGATATTCTGATTTATAGCACAACACTTGATGATCATGTTACACATTTACGGGCTGTTTTTGACACTTTAAGACGTGCTAAATTATATGCTAACCTTAAGAAGTGTACCTTTTGCATGGATAGAGTTGTTTGTCTTGGCTTTGTTGTTAGTGAACGTGGTGTGGAGGTTGACCAAGAAAAGGTTAAAGCAATCAAGGAATGGCCCGAACCAAAGACAGCAGCTGATGTGAGGAGTTTCCATGGCTTAGCTAGTTTTTACCGGAGATTCGTGAAGGACTTTAGCACAATTGCAGCCCCGTTGAATGAATTGGTGAAGAAGCATACACCATTTATTTGGGAAGAGCGTCACAGGGAGTCCTTTGAAACTTTGAAACTTAAGCTTATTTCAGCACCTATTCTTGCATTACCTGATTTTGATAAAATGTTTCAATTGGAATGTGATGCATCGGGTGTTGGTGTGGGTGGCGTTCTTATACAAGATAATCGACCATTGCATACTTTAGTGAGAAAGCTGAAAGGAGCACATCTTAATTATGCCACTTATGATAAAGAACTATATGCTTTAATTCGTTGTTTACAAACATGGCAACACTACCTTAGGCCTCGTGAGTTTATTATTCATACTGATCATGAGTCATTAAAGTATCTTAAGGGTCAAGGTAAATTGAGTAAAAGGCATATTCGCTGGATTGAATTCATCGAGTCTTTTCCCTATGTGATTAAATATAAAAAAGGCAAGGAAAACATTGTGGTCGATGCATTGTCTAGACGCTTATTCTTTGATTACATCATCGCAAACTAAGTTGCTAGGTTTTGAAATGATTAAAGATTTGTATGCTATTGATATTGATTTTGGTGATATATATGCTAAATGTCCTTCGTCTGCTTTACCTGATTATTCTGTGCATGATGGTTATTTGTATAAGAGAGATAAGCTGTGTGTACCACGTTCGTCTATGCGTGAATATTTTGTGAGGGAAACGCATGGTGGTGGTTTGATGGGACATTTTGGAGTTGATAAAACTTTAGACATGTTTGAAATCTCATTTTATTGGCCTCGCATGAAATCGATGTGATTAAATTGCATGCGTCTTGTCTTGTTTGTAAGCATGCTAAGGCTAGATTGCAACCACATGGTTTATATACACCTCTTCCTATACCAACAATCCCTTGGACCGACATTTCTATGGACTTTGTTTTAGGTTTACCTCGGTCTAGAAATGGTAAGGATTCAATTTTTGTGGTGGTTGATCGCCGAAAATGGCTCACTTTATTGCTTGCAACAAAACGAATGATGCATCTCACATTTCTGATTTGTTCTTTAAAGAAATTGTTCGCTTGCATGGTGTGCCTCGCACAATTGTGAGTGATCGTGATACTAAATTTGTCAGTCATTTTTGGCGTGTGCTTTGGATGCGTCTTGGTACTTCGTTATTGTATTCTACATCCTTCCATCCACAAACTGACGGTCAAACAGAGGTTGTGAATCGTGTTTTAGGACAGCTCCTACGTACGTTTGTTAGTAAGAATTTGAGGAGTTGGGAGTCTTGTTTGTCCTATGTTGAATTTGCATATAATCGAGCTAAACATTCTGCTACACAATATGCACCTTTTGAGCTTGTTTATGGTTTTCTACCTGCTGCACCATTTGATTATATTCCTCTTCCCTGTGTGAGAAAATGAGCTTGGATGGTGATGCAAAGGTTGATTTTGTGAAGGAGTTGCATGCAAAAGCGGGTGAATGTGGAGAAAGCAACCGAGCGATACATGCAGCAAGCTAATAAAGGCCACAAAGAAGTCATTTTCCAGCCAGGAGATTGGGTTTGGCTTTATCTTCGCAAAGAAAGATTTCCAATGCAACGCAAATCCAAATTACAATTTCGTGGTGATGGACCTTTTCAAGTACTTGAACGCATCAACAACAATGCTTATAAACTTGATTTACCGGCTGATTGGAACATATCCAATACGTTCAATGTTGCTGATTTATCACCATTTGACAACCCTTTAGATCTGAGGACAGATCCTTCCAAACTGGGAGGAAATGATGTGAACCACAATGACATACCAGCTGGTGATCCTTTGGTTTTGAGAGATGGTCCAATAACTAGATTGCAAAAGAAGAAGTTTGATGAAGCTTTGAATAAATTGGTTTTGAAGATTCATAACGATTGTGATGCTTTAAAGAATGAGGAGGAATCAACTATTAAATCCTTATTATGCTGCAATTGGGATGATATGGGCTGATTCGGGTTGATAAAAGATCAAGTGAAGATTACCATGTTTTGGGCTGAATATGACGCATGGAAGAAGAGAGTTTTCCACATTGATTTCAAGTTATGTCAATTATACCACATTGGTTTCAAGGCTGAAATGTTCCACCTTTGTAACCTATATATAGCTTGTCCTCTTTCCTTTTATTTACGAAAGACTTGGAGTGAAACTTGTAACTTAAATTCAGTGATTGAATTTGACATTTGTGAGTTTAATATTTGCCTTGTTGATTGGGTAATTGTTTAACTTTAGAACTTATCAAAGGATTGAGCTCCCTTTGTGCGACGTTCTACGTCTAGTAATTCTTGGTTTGCGGATTCTCTAAGGATTCTAGAATTTCTGCTCGAATATTGATACTTTAATCTAGATCCCGAGTCTCGAGTCGTATCAGATCTCCTTTAGCACAAGAATTGATTTTCTTGTGTTATGGAAAATGAAAGATATTCTTGTTATGTGATTGGTTGTATGACATGTTATTTGGTTTCCTATTGGTCAATGACATGTCACAATTATTCATTAAGGAAAATATCTTTTTATTTTATTTAATTAATTATTTGTTTAATTAATTAAAACTTGGAGACCAAGGATTTACTCTCCTATAAAAGGAGAGTTATTCCAAGTGTAGATGGCATTGTAAATTTCGACCACATCACCATAAAAAGAGAGAAAAATTGTTTTTTCTTGTTTGGGGTTTAGAAGAAGAAAAACTCTAAGTTTTTCTTGGTGTTGCATATCAAGGAGGTGCTTTTATCGGAAGGGTGTCCACCAACCGCCGTTTGGAGAACACATCGGAAGATCAAGGCTTCTCTTCCCGTTATTGGTAACATGACCTTAAACCCCCTTGTAATAGTTTAAGTCCTTTAATTATGTGTTTTGATATATAAATCGTGATCCATCCGCTGCGCGTAGATCTAATTCGTTTAGATCTAAGAACCTGCATCCTTCACTCATCTCTCTCTGACGAGGTGCTGCTTCAGGTATACACCGCCACCACCTCGGCTGCCATATGGACTGCACTCCAGACCTCTTTCGCCTCTCAAAGTCGTGCCAAATTGGTTCAATTGCGAACCGAACTTGCATCCACCAGGAAGAACGAACTCACTGCTACTTAATACTTCTTTAAAATGAAAACAATTGCCGATGAGCTGCACCTCGCCGGCCATCCATTGCAGGACGACGACTTTGTGGCCTATCTCCTCGCTGGACTTGGGCACGATTACGACTCTCTGGTTACCCTGGTCTCCACACGTGACTCAATCTCCCCTGATGAACTATATGCGCTTCTACTCACCACTGAAAGCCGCATTCAGCACAATCGGCCGACTCCCCTTGCACCAGTCTCGGCCACCAATACTCCTCAAGCCAACTTTGCACGCAACAGCTCATACCCAGGCAGCTACAACAACACCCAGCACAACTCTACTCCTAACCGTGGCCGCGGCCACTCTCCTAATTATCGGGGGCGTGGTGGTCGTGGTCGCGGACGTGGCACTTCTCGTCAAAACAGTACTGGTAACGATTCTACTTCCACTACTTGTCAAATTTGTGCAAAAGTAGGGCACACTGCCCATGCATGTTATTACAGGTACGAGCAATCTGCTGACCCGGCAGCCAACCCACCACCACCACGTAACCCACGCCCTCCCCAAGCTTATGCAACTCACCCTGCCTACCACCCCAATGCTGAATGGCTTCCCGACACGGGTGCCACCCATCACCTTACAAACGATTTCCGTAATCTAAATGTCCACTCTGAAGCCTATGACGGTCCTGAGCAAGTCCACATTGGCGATGGTTCAGGTTTGCCTATTTCTCACTTTGGCACCTCTACGTATTATTCTGACTCTGGCACGTATCATCTCTCTAATGTCCTTGTGTCACCTAATTTAACCAAAAATCTTTTATCCGTTCAACGTTTCTGTGCTGATAACTCTGTGTATTTTGAATTTCATGCCTCTTTCTTTCTTGTGAAGGATCACTCGGGCACCACACTTCTTAAAGGCTTCGTTCGTGACGGTCTCTACCATTTCCACAATCTGCCTCGTAATCCTGTTCAAGCCCACTACTCTGCGTCCAGCACCCTCACTACGTGGCATCACCGTCTCGGCCACTGCTCCCACCCGGTTCTCCGTCAGGCCTTAGGAAGTTTATCTATTTCTATTCCCAATAAACCACCGGATGCGGTTTGTGCTCCGTGTCAACTCTCTATGAGTCATCGTTTACCTTTACGTGCTTCGGATTTTACTTCCCAATCCCCTTTGGATTTGATTTACTCAGATGTTTGGGGACCTACTGAATCCACTATTTATGGCAATCGTTATTATGTTAGTTTTCTTGATGACTATACGAAATATTTGTGGCTTTACCCTCTAAAACGAAAATCTGATGTTGAACTTATTTTTCCGTCCTTCCTAGCACTTATCGAAAGGCAATTTAATACCAAACTTAAGAACATCCAAACTGATTGGGGTGGGGAATATCGTCATTTTGAACGCACCTTAACTCAACTCGGAATTCACCATCGCCGCTCCGCCTCATACTCAGTGAGCAAGTCGGTGTCATCGAACGCCGCCACCGTCAAATTACCGGTTGGCCTTTCCTCTCGCCCATTCCAATCTTCCCCTTCCTTATTGGGAAGATGCTTTCACCACAGCCACCTATATTATCAACCGCTTACCTTCTCGTGTCCTCCACAACAAATCTCCCTTTGAACTCGTTTATCACCGCCTTCCCGATTACTCCTTCCTCCGCGCCTTTGGTTGTGCATGTTGGCCCTACCTCCGTCCTTACAACCGTCACAAAACGGATTTCCGTTCCAAATCTTGTATCTTCCTTGGCTACAGTCTTTCCCACCATGGTTACAAGTGTCTTGACCTATCAACTGGTCGTGTCTACATTGCTCGACACGTTATCTTCGATGAAAAGATTTTTCCCTATACACCTACGCTACCTTCCCCTTCTCCTCCAACTCAGACTGTTTTATTACCTTCGTTCTTACCACCCATTCCTACTGCTCCGCGAACCACCATTCCCACATTCACACCCGCATCGCATTCCTCCCCACCTGGGACCCCACCAGCAGCACTCTCCCCACAACCCGTGCCTCCCTCACCTGTTTCACCAAACACCGACCTCTCCTCCTCACCCTCACCGATCCCACCACCACCCCCCCCTCGGCACCCTATGACCACTCGCACCCACACCAACACGCTCAAGCCTAAACAAAACCCCGATTTTATTAAATACCCTCTTCCCAAAGCCCTTCTTGCGACCACTACACATACCGACCCCACTTCTTACACCGAAGCCTCCAAACACAAAGTCTGGCGTGATGCCATGCAAGACGAAATTAATGCTCTACTTCGTACTAACACATGGGAACTCGTGCCCTATCACCCGAATATGAATGTAGTTGGAAATAAATGGGTGTTTCGCACCAAACACCATGCGGATGGTCATGTTGAACGTCACAAGGCTCGCCTCGTCGCCAAAGGTTTTCATCAGGCAGAGGGCATTGATTACACCGAAACGTTTAGCCCTGTTGTTAAACCTGTAACTATACGTGTTCTGCTGTCTCTTGCTATTTCACAGGACTGGTCACTTCGGCAAGTGGATATTCAAAATGCGTTTCTTCATGGCAACCTCACTGAGACAGTGTATATGGCTCAACCTCCTGGTTTTGCTCACCCCGATCATCCAGACTATGTTTGCCGCTTAAAGCGGAGTCTATGTGGCCTTAAACAGGCACCTCGGGCATGGTTCTCTCGTTTCACTGACATTCTCACCCGGTTTGGCTTTGTCGGCTCCAAAGCTGATACGTCCTTGTATGTTTACTCTAGCGGTCCCATTCGGTTATATATCCTTATTTATGTGGATGATGTTATCATCACTGGCAACAGCACTGCTCACATTGAAGAGGTTATTCGGTTTCTGGGCACCCATTTCCCGGTCAAGGATCTCGGCAATTTATCTTACTTCCTTGGTGTCGAGGCACTTCACACCACGGATGGCTTGTTTCTCACACAGCGCAAATATATCCTTCAACTACTCCAAAAGGCAAATATGGACAAGTCTAAACCGTGCTCGACCCCTATGGCTGCCTCCACTCGCCTATATCACGATCCGGGTCCAAAATTCTCTGATCCTGCTCTTTATCGTACAGTAGTTGGAGGCCTTCAATATTTGAGTTTTACCCGTCCCGATATTGCCTTTGCGGTTCATAAGGCTAGCAAATTTATGCATGCTCCAACCGAAGCTCATTGGTTAGCGGTTAAGCGCTTACTTCGATATCTCAAGGCCACAATTTCTGAGGGTCTATTCTTCTCTCGCCGCTCCTCCTTGCATCTGCGCGCATACTCTGACTCTGACTGGGCTGCAGATCCGGATGACCGTCGATCTATTGGGGCTTACTGTATCTTTCTTGGCGATAACCTTATTAGTTGGCGTTCCAAACAACATCTTACCGTCTCCAAAAGTAGCACTGAAGCTGAGTACAAGACTTTGTCTAACACTGCCGCCGAGATACAATGGATCCGCAGTCTCCTCACCGATATGCTTATTACTTCTCCCATGCCCACCTTATGGTGTGACAACATTGGTGCTACCTATCTTGCACACAACCCCGTTTTTCATGCGCGCACTAAGCACATAGAAATTGACTTTCACCATGTCCGTGAGCTTATCTCTGCCAAGAAACTCAATGTTGCCTTCCTCACCTCCAAAGATCAACTTGCAGACTTGCTTACCAAGCCGTTAGGGAATCCGCGATTTGCAAACCTGAAGACCAATCTCCGTGTCTACTCTATACCCACGGGATTGCGGGGGCGTGTCGAAGATATTATTACACATACCGTTAATACTTAATATTTACATACTGTATTACAATTACTTGTTGTGTAGTTACCTAGATACCCTTGTATGGTGTATATATACATCCACCATTGTAATATTTTGATCATATAATAATATACACAAATTACCACATTCATAAATAAAAGAATTTGACAATAGTTAAAAGACCCTGGAAATAATATATTTGGTTTTCTTGAAAAGTGTGGTATATTGAGTAAGATTATCATTTAAAAATATAGTATGTAGTGCTAAAGGTAATCACTCAATTTTAAAAGAGTTGTGATGCCCCGAATAAAAATAGCGTGGTGCCTTTAAAGGCACACTTAAAAAAATAATAATCCAAACTTTAAGCAAAATGAAAATAAAGTAAGCAAAAGAGCAATGCATGTGTGAACATTAATGCAACCAATTTTCTTTCTCTAATATTGTTGCCGTGTGATAACAGATAGATGAAAGAGCCGTGATGATTGTGAACATATTTTCCGCCTGAAAATATGGACAAAGTTCTATTAAATAATAAAAATCCCAAATATCATAAATACTTCTCAAAATATTAGAAAAGACAATACTTTTCGATGATTCGTAAGAATAAAAAAGTGGAAGATTTCCTTTTGTTTTGAGTAAGGTTTTTGACATGTACCCCAATACAGGTTGGTCGTAAATTTTATGGTAGTCCTGCTCTAAGTGATTTGATGATCCCGAATCAATAGAAAATCAGAAAAATACATGAGGTCCGGTGTAAAAAATATAAATGTCATATTTTTAAAATTTTACCCATCTTTTAAGAATTCCTATTAGAGAAACAAGTATGATATGATGGTTCTGGACCACTATAAAATTATTGCAGGTTGCAGTTTAAACAAAATAAAAATAAAAATACATCTCAATTACGACGGTCTATTTATTGCTTGTTGCTGTTAAAAGTGATACAAGCAAATATAGTAACGCCTTTACTAACACCAATTCGTTTCAGAACAACGGTAAGCGCTTGATCCTAATATGGTATCAGAGCAAAATCGCTTCCAGCTTTGAAATTCAGGATTCTTGATTTCGTTTTTTCTTTTCTTCTTGCTTAGTTCTTCAGAATCTTGGCAATGGCGAATGTCAATCCAGTTCCTGCTACTTCTGGCAATCACAATGACAATCCTAGCCTGGTTCTTGTACAACCTTTACTCAAAGGGGTTGATAATTATAATCATTGGAAGAGAGCAATGACAAAAGTGTTGTCATGTAGAGGTAAACTATGTTATGTGGATGGTTCATCTACTAAACCTGAGGTTACAGATCCTGGTTATTCAAATTGGATGCAGATGAATGATCTTGTGCTATCTTGGTTGATCAATTCCATGATCCCGTCTATTGCTGAGAGTGTAATGTACTTCGACATTTCAAGGGAAATCTGGTTAGATCTACAAGACAGATTTGGCAGGGGCAATGCCTACCGGTTGTCGAATCTGGAGGAAGAAATTGAAAAAGTTAAGCAAGGTAATCTTTCAGTTACTGATTACTATACAAAATTGAAATCGTTATGGGATCAGTATCTGGTTTTGAGGCCTATCCCACCTTGCACATGCCAAGCTTTGCATATCATGAGAGAATAATATGGTAATGCATATACTACAAGATTCCTTAAAGGCCTGAATGAAAATTTCAGTAATGTGAAATCTCAAGTGTTGATGACTATGCCTTTGCCAAATGTGAAGACAACATTTGTTATGGCCTTGAATCATGAGCAACAGATGAACTATACAGACTCAAATATAGATTATGTTGTTCTTGCTTCTCAAACTAATCAGAATGTTCAAGGAAGTGGCTATTCCAATGTTGTGACACAAACTAGATATCCAAATCAGAATCAGAATTATAATCAAGGAAAGGGTCAAGGTAGAGGCAATGGCAGAGGACAATTCAATGGAAAGAGGCCTCAATGCACCTTTTGTGGAAAAGAAGGGCACACTGTGGATAAATGTTACAAGAAGTTTGGTTTTCCACCAAATTGGAAGGGTTATGGTAGAGGTGCAGGTGTTATATGGCCAATAATGTCAATCTTGATGATGCTGCAGAGTTATCAGAGGAGAACTCTTCCTACAATGACAAGCAATCCAATGATTCAACACCTATCTCTAAGTCACAATATGATCATCTCCTGTCCCTCATTTATGGGCTTCAGCCATCTAACAACCAATGTAATGCTGTTGTGATGGCAACTGGAGCTACTAGTCAAGTTCAAGGTATTTCTAGTAGTCTAAATCACTGGATTCTTGATTCAGGAGCTACAGATAATATCATTTTTTTTCTACATCACATATGTTTGATCATCATCATGTAACTGACCTTAATGTTAAGTTACCAAATGGCATATCAGTACCAGTCACACACATTGGTAAAATTAAGATAAATGCTTTCATAATCCGCACAATCTGTTTTGTATACCTAGTTGTAGGTTTAATCTAATATCTGTGAAGAGACTGATACATGATATCAAGATATCTGTTTCCTTTGATACTAATGGTTGTGTGTTGCAGGACCTCATAACTTTGAGGAAGATTGGTACAGCTGATTTGCAGAATGGACTCTACATATTAACAGCTATCCCTCAACAATTTCCTTCTACCATCAATTGTGTCTGTCAGTCTTGTAATAGTGCAAATACTCTGTTGTGGCATGCTAGATTAGGGCATCCTTCAATAGACAGGATGAAAGCTTTTATAAGTATAGATGCCAATATTATTGTCCCAAAGCATCTTTGTACTATTTGTCCTTTAGCTAAACAAAGGAAATCTAAATTTCGTGTCAGTATTTCTACTTCTATTTCATGTTTTGACCTAATTCATGTAGACATTTAGGGCCCTGATAGGGCACCTTCTGTGGATGGTGAATATTACTTTCTTTATATTGTTGATGCTTACAATAGATTCACTTGGCTGTTTCTTATGAAAGCAAGATCAGAAGCTGATTCTTTATTACAACAATTCTGTGTCTTTGTACAGACTCAATATGATACATATGTTAAAACAATTAGTTCAGATCAAGGTCGTGAATTTAACATGAAAGCTTTCTATAAATTGAAAGGCATGGTGCATCAGAAAGCTGGTGTTACAACACCCCAACAAAATGGATTGATTGAAAGAAAGCATCAACACATCTTGAATATGGCAAGAGCTTTGAGATTTCAATCAAATGTACCAATAGATTACTGGGGTCATTGTGTCAAACATGTTGTTTATTTAATCAATGTCACTCCTTCCCCATTACTTGATAACAAAACACCTTATCATTTACTATATAATAAACAACCTGCTTATGACAATCTAAAGGTTTTTGGTTGTTTGTGTTTTGTGTCAACTCAAGTGCAGGGCAGGGGTAAGTTTGATCCTAGGAGCAATCCTTCTGTGTTCTTAGGATATGAGCCTAATATAAAAGGTTTTCAAGTCCTAAATCTCAAAACTAGGTCTATTTTTGTTTCTAGAGATGTAATTTTTCATGAACAATCTTTTCCCTTTTCTGATGTCACTGATGCTACTGATGATTCTTTGTGTCTACCATTACCCTTGGCATATAGTGAACATGCAGATTCATCTACTGGTATATTGGACAATCATGATAATGTAGCTGATACATCAGAGGTGCATGTTCAAAGAAGATCCAGCAGGCACATATCCATTCCAACTTATTTGCAAGATTATGTGTACCAAAATCCTGCTAACAGAACATCTCCTCATTCTTTGGCAAATGTGGTGTCTTATCACAACATCTCTCCCAGCTATCAAGCTTTCATCAGCATTATCAATTCAGAATCAGAACCCTTCCATTTATCAACAAGCAGCAAATGATCATAATTGGCAACATGCCATGCAACAGGAATTACAAGCACTAGACAAAACCAACACTTGGACATTAGTCCAACCACCAAAAGGCATTAAACCTATTGGTTGCAAGTGGGTGTACAAGATTAAAAGGAAGTTAGATGGCACCATTGAGAGATACAAAACCAGATTAGTGGCCAAATGGTATACTCAGACGGAAGGCATTGATTTTTTAGAAACATTCTCAACAGTGGCTAAGCAAACTATAATCAGACTCTTATTGGCTTTGGCAGCACAAAAAGGCTGGCATCTAAATCAAATGGATGTCAACAATGCCTTTCTACATGGAGACCTTGATGAAGTGGTCTACATGAGACCTCCACAGGGGTTTAAATAGCAATGGACTGGTATGGAGACTTAACAGATCTCTCTATGGTTTGAGACAAGCCAGCAGACAATGGAATGCAAAACTAACTCAGAAACTTCTGGAATCTAGATACAAGCAATCTCAAAATGACCACACCCTATTTACAAAAGCTCAGGTCATGATTTTATTGTATTATTGGTATATGTGGATGACATTGTAGTAGGGAGACTAAATACTTCAAAATCCAGGCACTAAAAGACTTTCTACATAATGTTTTTACAATCAAAGACTTAGGCACTCTCAAATACTTTCTAGGTTTTGAAGTGGCTAGGACTCAAGTTGGCATTATCATCAATCAGAGGAAATATTGCCTAGATTTTCTGAGAGAGTTTGGTTTTTTAGAGTGCAAACCAGCTACTACACCAATGGATTCATCTCAAAACTTATCCACTGTTACAGCTCCACCATTATCTTCTAACACCGAATACAGAAGTCTAATTGGGAAGTTGTTATATGCAGGAAATACAAGACCTGATATCTCATTTGCTACTCAACAATTGAGTCAATTCCTAGACAAAACTAATGAGGCACATATGCAAGCAGCTCATAGGCTTCTGAGGTATTTAAAATCATCTCCTAGCAAGGGCCTGTTCTTCTCCAGCACAGGACCAACCACACTCAAAGCCTTTAACGACTCAGATTGGGCCGCTTGTGACAAGACAAGGAGATCAAGAATGAGTTATTTGGTATATCTGTAGGTGCCCTTTGTTGAAATAGTGTCCTAAACCCAATCGGGTTGGATCGAGATCCGACCGAGTCGGATCATTTCTACTATTATATATATATATATATATATATATATATATATATATATATATATATATATATATATATATATATATATTAAATAGCTTTTCTGTTGTCATATATTTGTTCTTTTAAAGAACCAATTATGAATTGTTATATGATAACGTCCTTAGTATTAAACTGTGATAGAGAACCATGATAGGTGATTATGGTTGATGTGATCTTTAATCACTTTAATAAGTTTGATACTTAAATGTCTCTAGGCTTATGTACTATTAAACAGGGCATTGATAGTACAAACAGACTAGCACGTATTAGATGTCTTATGTCTTTAAGGGTGGGGATAGATCTCGTCTATCGAAGTGTAGAGACACTTGGACTGTACGTGGACGTGTATTAGAGAATGGGTACGTTAGACTGACCCATTTACACTGTTAAGTGTCACACTATGTGACGGTTGTGTAATTATCCTTAGAACCGGAGTCTAGATGGCATCACGGTGTGGATTGTCATGCTTTGACACTATTGAGGTTTCCCCTAGCCATGGGGCGATAATGCGGTAATGATTGGGTGTGATACTGAAGCATGCGGAGTATACATGTTTGGTCGTCCGGAAATCATGTACCCTATCAGTAGGGGTGAATATCCGAAAGGGCCTTCTTATAAGGAATGTCTTACTCTCGTGAATCTTTGCAAAGTGGAAGCAAATGAGGTACTTCGAGAGAGCATGATATCCAGATTATAAGATACGGTAATTGATGTTTGACACTCGACGAATGACCGTATGGATATTAATACAGCGATAGGAAGTTCTATTTACACGGTAACCGTTTCACATGAAAGGTAGTAGTCATTGCATTTGACTCTTCCGATGATTGGGTGTCACGGTGTATTGCTAGACGCTATCCCGTGATCGTTAGGTATGAAGGGCATTTTTGTAATTTGCACTTTGTGCCTACGGCCAACATATTCGGAAGCATATCAGGTCACACACATAAGAACATGTAGCCGGATTAAAATGCGGTTATAGCGATAACCAAATAAGAAAAATTGTATCTCGACTATAAAGTGTTATAATGATAAATTAATATGGTGGTATTTATTTATTATGAATAAATTAAATACAAGTTATTAATTATGTTGATTAATTAAATATACATATATTAGATATGTATGTCGAAATGTATTGTGTATATTGATACACATGTATTTTATAAATTAATTAAACATAGTATTATATTATTTATTAATATTAGATATTTGTGCATATATACAAGGTATATGCGTGTGATGTATATTTGTGATATACATGTGTGCACTGTGCACATGCAATATATATATATATATATATATATATATATATATATATATATGTAAATTGATTTATGATAATATAATAAAAAAAATTCAATATTAGATATTGGAAATATATATATCTTGGAAATATATTTAATATAAGATATTGAATATTAAATGAGATAAATCAATCAAATGTATTTTCCTTATTTTATTCGGAAAATATTTTCTTTCTCCTCAATCTACTAGGAAGCTAATCCCAATCAAATTGGGAGACATAAGTGGCGCCACTCACCCTATATAAGAAAGGGGTTGGCTAGCTCTTTTGTACATCACAATTCCAAGAGACTAATAGTTTCTTGTGAAAAATAAAGAGCTTCTTTGGAGAGATTTGAGAGAGAGAAAAGGCCGGTCTAGCAACCAGATTTTTCTAGTAGCAATCCAATGGTGGATTCCGGCGGGTTGTTCGTGTGGACTAGCGGTAGAAGCCGAACGCTTGGGCGGCTCCATGCACCACTACTCTCCTTAGACGGTCAAAGTGTCGATCTTTTAAATCAAGCAAGGTAACCACCGTCTACTAGCTTATTTGTTTATTGCTTAAACGAAGTCGATCCTGGTCAAAGGAAATAAAATTTTAAATTCCGCTGCGTTCCCGCGTAGATTTCCTAACACCCTTATCTTTTGGAAATCCAAAAAACAACCTACAGTCTCAAGGAGTTCCAGTGAAGCTGAGTATAGGGCCATGGCAGTCATAGCCTGTGAGATCCAATGGCTCATATACTTATCAAAGTTCCAAATCCATTACACACACAGTTCCATTGTATTGTGACAGGAATAGTGCATTGCACATTGCTAAAAATTCAGTGTTTCATGAAAGGACTAAACATATAGACATAGACTGTCATTTTGTCAGAAAAAAATACATGGACAAAACACTGAAACCTCTTCCAATCAACACTGAACTAAAGCCTGCTGACATCCTTACAAAACCAGTAAATAAAGCTACTTTGATCAGACTGTTGCAAGTCCTCTCAAAGACTTATATGAGATTAAAGAAGGATAGGTGGTTGTTTTGCAAGATGCTCCTGATCTTATTCATCCTATGATCAGCTTGAGGGGGGTGTTGAGATTAAAGAATGATAGGTGGTTGTTTTGCTCATTGGAGCATTTTATCAAACACCTTTGCAAGGAGTTGACAAGTTAGTTGTAACCGCAAAATTGTGTCAATCCGTCTAGTATAAATAGCAATTAGAAGTGTAGAAATGTAATTAAAGTTCCAATTAAGTTCTCCAGCTCGAGATTTCTGTAAATGATTACTCTTTCGTTTTCCCGCTTTTTTCTTAATTCAAATTTGGTTATCTTCATCTTCTCCATTGAGAAGTTTTTCAGTTTTTCCAGTTCTTGATGTTTCTCCAGTTTGTTTCCTACTTAGTTGTTTGAAATTCAACAAATTATGGAAAACAATAAGTTAATACTTAAATTTTATGGTGGTCGACCACAAGTATAACTTGGTGATCCGGAACCAAGTCCATTATACTTCAACCTTATATCTTCGGAGACAACTAAGGGTGAATCTCATCGTCTCTCATAATGTGGCTCTTAGTTCTATCGATTAGCTTGCTATAATACCACATACGAGTTCTGGGGACGCCCACTAGACGTGGATCACACCGCCTCATAGTGTGTGTTGGAAATATTATTTATGTTTTGATGATGATTCGTCACGTAATTAAACAAATCACTTACAACCCATGATGATGAAGTCATAACTAATCGTTATAGTGCATAATGAAAGAAGAAGCAAGAAATGGTCTAGTAGATAAAATGTATAAGTTCTATATCTAGAGTTTGAACCTTGTATAGGTTGTTTTGAGCACAAGCATTGTTATAGAATAGAACTAGGCAAACAATTTGAGTCACAACAAGAAAAGCGAGTATGCACATGAAGAATCGAGGGTTCAAACTCGAGAATGCAAGAATCAAGAAGGTAAGTTCGCCGAGGGTCACAAACTCAGTTGGCTTGTCTAAGATCAAGAATCGGGGACATGAGATCATTCTGAAGATCAAGAATCGAGGTAGCAAACTCGGTTAGAAGTCGATTAAGTCGTGACTATAAGTCGGGATTCGAGCAAGTCTGTAGTGACAAATCGAACTATAGATCATGTAAAATCGAATAATCTTAAGGACAAAGATTATCGATTACTGTGATAAGAAGAAAGCGAATGGTGTACTCGGACTTAGTCAATTAAAGTCGATGTCAAGTATACAAGGCACTCGATTTTGAAGAAGAGTAGAAAATCGAGTTAAGGCCTTGCTGAATTTAAACTGACAATAAGACAAAGATCGTACATATGAACGTTGGCTAAACGACAAATGTAACGACTACAAGAGCTAGTGACCGTTACATCACCCCTATAAATACACAAGAGAATCACTTGAAGAAAAAAGAGAGAGAGGATCAGAAAAAGAGCTTTACAAGCACATATCCAAAGATCCAGATCCAGAAAATCAGATCATATATATCTGGAAAAGGGGAAGTCAACAGAATTGCCTTGAAGATTTCAAAGAAAGATCCAGTAACCCATTAAGGGGGAAAGAAGGCATCTTGGAGCTACAAAGCCGATCCAGGCGAAGTCGAGACGACTCATGAATTAATCTCTTGATTAATTTAAACCTAACCTTTGTGAAAAAGGGTTGGATGTGCATAGTTTGAAGAGAGCAATTCCACCTTTCTTCATAATGGTTGCAACTTGGTTGCCACAAATTGTTGGTTGATCATGGATTGTGTGTTGGTGTTAGTGGTGAGCTGGTAAAGGAGCAATTCAACCTCCGAAAGATCAGTGTGCAGAGTGAAGGGAGCAATCTCACCTTTCTTCATTTTGTGTAGACAGTGAAACCAGGGTGTCGTGAAGGATTTGTCATAGTGCTAGGATTTTGTAATGATTATCTCAAATTCTAGTGATACCTCTCGCACTACGAGGAGAGAAGGAGAATGCGGGATTACACCACCCGGAACTTCCATAAACAAATCTTGTGTTGATTTACTTTATGCACTTATGTTTGTTTTATTTGTTGCATTGTCACTCAACAAACACCAGACACTGAGTCAGCACTGAACTGATACATAGAAGGTCTAGATTTTTATTGACACATCTATTGCACTAAAGGCTAGTTTTATCCGCTGATAGTTAACAATACTAAATATAAGTCAGTATTGACTTATACTCAGTTAAGTTAGCTGAACTCCGCACAAGTTTCAGGACAGGAACAAAACTAACCTGAGTATCAGTTTGAGTTAGATAAGAAACTCGCCTCGGGCTTTTTCAGTTTTGGGAAAGTTTTTGGTGACAAGTTTATTCACCCCCCCCCCCCCCCTCTAAACTTGTGTTAGCCTTTCCAAGGGACCAACAGTGTGACCTTTAGTTCTGTCCAATAGCTTGTTGTGGTACCACATGCGGGATCTGGGGACGCCCCACTAGAAGTGAATCCCACCGCATCCAGGATGTAAGACTTTGTTTTGTCTAGTAGCATGCTCTGATATCACATGCGAGTTTAGGAGACACCCTAGAACTATAGTCTGACAGTGCTACTTGAGTCATAATGGATCTGATAACTAATTTTCGTCCTCTTGACATAATAAAATGGTTAACTCGCGTTACTAAATCCATTCCACTTCATCGTTTTTTTAACCATATACATTCAATCATGTAGGAAATAAAGAAAGGGAAAAACATAGAGTAATGATAGAGCCACAACGGATTCACATAACGGATTAACACAACAATCATCCACACCCTTCATTGTTGTGGGACCTAGATCATTCAATGTAAGTCCCCCAACAATAAAGGATGTAGATAATTGTTGTGTCAATCCGTTGTCTCTATCATTTCCCAAAAACATACTCCAATAGTCAATTGTTATGACTAGGTGACCCCAAATATAAAATGTTTGGTAAGTGTATAGTTCAAAATCATAACACCATTCACATTGTTGCAACCTTTTATTCTTCTTTATTATTATTATTATTATTATTATTATTATTTGTTTTAAATAAACTTTTCTCATTGTAGGGTTTAGCAACAACAAAAATGCCCTTGTATTTGCATTATCATCCATTACACTAAACCAATCATTTGAAAATTAGTTCTTAAGTTAAAAATCAATATTCGAAAAGATTTCAAGTAGAAATACTCCTTCCTTTTTCTTAAAGCGCACGGTATCCTAGACCAACTGCCCCGATTAATTTGGAGTTCGGTTCGGGTCGTGTCTGCAGAGTCTGACTCTCACTCAGGAGTAAGGTCTGACCAAGAACTCTTTTAACATGACGGCTCAAATGAGAATCAAATCGTTGACCTCCCTAAACATTTTTAAATCACTTACTACTTGAGTCAAACTACTTGGTTATTCAAGTCGAAATATTTTCTATCCAAACAAAAATATTGCCAGTCATGAGGTGAAATGATGATAGTACTTTGAGACAGTAAAACAATGCAGCATTTATTTTCATCCGGTGATATTATCGGTACACCATACTAACAGTAAATCACACTGAATCAGACATTTAAAAATCGATTTATGACTCTAAAATCGACTTTCAAACATTCGATTCAATATGATTTACGGTTAATGTAGTGTACCGATAAAATCGTTGAGTTGAAAAGGAAAAAAAACATGCCTAATTGTTTTTTTTTTTTTTTTTTTTTTTTGAGGGAACATGCCTAATTGTTAAACCTTTCTTTTTATAATACACACAAGAAAGGACTAAAAGTGCAATTTCTCAGTAGTAAATGTGACTCTCAGTGTGTAGATATATAATCTTGGTAAACCAACCTGCTCAGAAATCCAGAAATTTATATATATGTATATATATATATCTACCTAGTCACCATCCTTCAATAAACCACACTTTAAATATCTCAACCACACCGAACACCTCAAAGCAAAAAAAAATAAAAATAGAAATTTGATACTCCAAAAACTATCACAAAAACAACAATGGCAGCCGCCGCCACCACCACCTGGATCTTCATAGCCACCACCCTCCTCCTCCTTCTCATCTCCCTTCCATCAAACGCACAGTCGCCACCGGCTGGTGCACCGGAAGTGCCGTCAGGTGCAGCACCCAGTCCAGGAGGGATGGACTGTATGAATGCACTGTTCAACATGTCAGATTGCTTGAGCTACGTAACAGCCGGAAGCAATCTGACGAAACCGGACAAAGCGTGTTGTCCAGAACTGGCTGGATTGGTGGACAGCCAACCCATTTGTCTGTGCCAGTTGCTTGGGAATCCAGGAGCCACTGGACTTGAGATTGATTTGAAAAAAGCAATTAAGTTGCCTCATGTTTGTAAAGTTAGTACTCCACCTGTCAGTCTTTGTGCAGGTAATTTACATTTTTTTTTTTTTTTTTTTGTCTTCAACTTTAATTTCAATTCCTTTTTTCCTTCCTATAAATGAAGGAAATCAACTTAAATTCAGTGAAATTCTATATTTGAAAAGTAAAATATAAAGATTCGAACTTTCATATGTGAAGTGTGGCGTCACGGTAGATTCAGTATGGTACAAATAACAATGACTAGAGAAACTTTATAGTATAACCATCTTAAAAGAATATTATGTATATATAGATTGTATCAAATATCATATTTCGGTTTTTTAATCTACTTTCACCATACGTTTGACACAAAACATTTTGGAGCCTATTATTTGTTTCACATTCATTCTATTCGTGCATCACAATAGAATCAACCTTTTGAAAATCGATTCTGAAGTCAAAAACCGACTTCATGCAGGTGCATTATGAGAATTGCTTTTGGGAAAGTCGGTTCTTGCTCTAGAACTTACGGGAAACGTCGGTTTTTGACTCCCGAACCAACTTTCACAAAGCCGGTTCTACTATGATGCATAAATAAAGTAGTGCATGATCAGAATGAGTATGATGCAAATAAAGGCCGCCTATAAAGAAATCACTTAAAACAGTTTTTTTTAAAGGTAGAATAGAAAGAAGAAAAAAAATGTATTTGAGGGCACTTGACAATTTATTATGAATTTTGAAGTAGCCTCCAATTTAGATTCAAATGTCATGGGTACCCTTGACCCTCTTTTTGGGGAAACAAATTATTATTAATTTATTTATTGTGTGTACAAGCATTTCCCCAAATTCAAATTCAAATTCAAATGTCACATGCAAAGACATCTTTTCTTCAAGTAATTAAGAAAATGGGACCGATTTGTTCTTTAATGTTATTTTCACATAACACTGAATCGATATTCCAAAAATTTATTTTTGATTCGATAATTGAATTTTCGTATGTTAATTGTGTAAGGATCGCGATCATTTACGATTTTTAAAGGCATTGTTAATGTCATCACAGTCGATCTACTCGGGGCACCACACTTCGTGAAAATTTCGACTCTACAGAGGTCGAAATCTGTTTTCAACCGCTCATAGTCAAATTTATGCATAATATATTCGACTCTGGATGGGTTGAAACATACTTCAACCTCTGTAAAATTGAAATCTACACGAAGTATGTTGTTCGAATAGATTGACCGTAGTGCCATTAACAATGTACAAATGAGAAGCTGAGAAGGTTGTTTCTAAATCCAAAATTTTCACCTAATTTTGCAGCAATGGGTGTTCCAGTTGGAGCTCCTACAGCAAGTGAACCTGCAGGTATTACTTCATTTTTTAAATTCTTTAATTTTTAGATTAACGCTAATTTCACAATACTCTAACACAACAAATGTATCTTATGATATCTATGACTGATCTTTACTGTCATGTCTGGTTGTGACATTTGTCGTGTCACGGTGGTTCTAACGGTAACATTACTCTTATAATATTGTCACAATCACTCTGATACAACAAATATCACCACATGATATTTACTGTCATGTCTGGTTGTGACATTTGTCGTGTCACGTTGGTTCTAGCAGTAACATTACTCTTATAATATCATCACAATCACTGACGATCAACAAATATCACTGCACGATATATGGCAGTAGGACATCTTGAAATATGGCATCTATTTAAATATGGGTCACACTGTCACATCATAAATGATCTGGGGGGATGTAATACTTTTTTTATTATTTAAAACTCTTAATATTAAATATGTAAATACGGTTAATTATGCAGGATCATTGTCTCAACCACCATCTCCATCTTTATCTCCAGAAGCATTAGCATCAAGTCCAGCTTCAATAAATAAAGATAATAATTATGGTGTTAAATCAACTCAATCATCTATGCTTTGCTTTTTAATTGTTATATCTATTCCATTTTTCTTTTGAGCTACACTTTTTTTCCCTTTTTTTTTTTATTGTATTTGATTTTGTAATGCAGAGGCATTTGATTATTCTTATTATTCAGAACTTGATATTTCATTTCAGTATGTGAGAGAGATTATTAAACATTTTTATCCCTGTAATAATTCAATTATTTTTCTTAAAATTATTTTAGCTTCGTGTTGTATCTTTCTAGTCGTATTTTATTAAAAGAAACAGTAATTTCATTCATAAACATAACTTATACCCTAAAAAAAAAAACATAACTTAAAAACATAAAAACATAGTAGATATTTTTCTTGAATAAAGTAAAGTAAAGGTGGGCAGGTGCATTTAATGCTAAATTATAGGTATGGGATTCATTTATAAACATTAAATGTAGGAAAGCAACATATCACCAATTTTGATTGCTGCCTGTGTTGAATCCAATGACAATATATATGGAATATGATCATCTTAAGTACTTGAGGAAATATTCTCTCAAATAGCAGTGATCTAACCACACATCCAAAATGTGAAGATCATCTAACCGTAGATTTATATTTTCAAAACTATGTCATTTTGATGATAATGTGTAAAAATAAATTCACTTGACCCTTAAATATTTGAGAGAATCCACTACCCAATATATATATATATATAGATATACATCCACACTGTATTTAACACTTACACCGGAAAACACGAGCGTCTTACGGTGTATATATATATAAACATAAGAAGATGGGATCATCTGTCCAATACATACAGGTCTAAGTTGCATGTATGTCCATATTAAAATGACGTCGTACGCAATGAACTGCGAAAGAAACATGGTTGGCGGTGCATGACGTCGCATCAGCATCGGGTGCAGGCATGACAACGTCATGTGGCATATCCCATCTACATTGCAAAGGCGGCACAACAGAACGTGTCTAGCAAAACGGCGTCATTTTAACATGGCCAGACAAATTGGACAGATGATAGCATCCCCAGAAGAAAATGCACTACAATCATTCAAGAATAGGAATAGCTATAACCCGAAATGCACAGAGCAACAAAGTAAAACATGGAATCTTTATATCTCTGAAGTAATGGAGAATGATAGACAGTGAAACAATAAACTATAGCGCATACGATGTTTTCGCGAAATCGTAAGGGACTGCAAATAAAAATAGAAAGTAAATCGTTCCCAATCATTTTTTACGCCTTAACTTTCCTGCTGACACGGCGCCTGTTATGCCACGTGTTCTTGTTGCCACTGATTTGGTTCTTCATAGCTGCAACTGAACATTGACTACCATTGCTCCCGTTCTTCGTGCTCATTTCTACTTGTAGCTTACGTCTCCTCATTCGGTTTTCTAATCGAAGACCTCTTAAGGTGCGAATCCTCTGTTCAACTTCGAGAGCTTGAGAGAAATTCCAGATCCTTACGACACCTTCTTCTCCGCCACAGACAATACGGTCAAGTCCAACATCTACTGAGAATAGATTAGGACCGAATCCATGCAACATTCTTTGTGGAGGCTCGACGTTTTTCTCATCAAAGTGAATGGTTTTGGAGATTCTATCCCTTGAATGACGACTGCTTCTTCTCAAAAGGTTTCTGACATCGATTAGAGAAAGTTTCCCGTCACTTGAAGCTGACACGAGCCAAGGGAACTCGAATGCCAGAGAGTATACAGGGCCAGTGTGAGGAACCCACTTTGCAATCTTCCGAACTGTTCGACCTGCATTCCCACCGGAGATTTCATGCATGTAAATAGCTCCATCTTCTCCGCCGGTAAACAAAAGCTTTCCAGTATGACTCCGTACCAAACAGAACGTGTTTCCATCATGAGCATTGTTGATAACAGCAAGTTGTAGCCCACTTGATGTGTCCCAAACACATACATCAGAACCAGAAGCGGTGGCAACTGTAGTGTCATGAGGGGCAAGGCTCCAAACCCAGTCACTGTGAAACAAAACATTCATGCATTTCAAAGAAGATCGGTCCCAAATACGTACTGTCATGTCCCAGGAGCCACTATAAATCTTGGTAAAATCCAAAGCAAGGCACGTAACGGGTCCCTCATGCTCCCAAATCCTAAACTCCAAGTTCTGATTCTGAGTCCTAATGTCAAACAGATGAGGATTACCCTCCATCGCCTTCCAACCGTGTATAAATCCATCCGTACCTCCAGCAATCAATAGCTTCACATCAGCAGCAACCGCACGAATCGTACAGCCAAGAGGACGTGATGATGAAATAGCCAATCCTTCCTCCAGATCCCACATCCGCACCGTCTGATCATACCCAGAAGTAAAAACAATCTTCTTTGAAGTCAAAACGAACACAGTCCTCACAGCTTCAGTATGACCGTACAAAGTATCACTACTAAAACGCCCCAAAAACGTCTGACTACGAAACTCCTTCTCCACAAAGAGTTCCTTCCATGACTTCTCGTCTCTGCCCTCAGGCCCAACAGCCTCAAGGCTAATAGGCACCCCCCACCTTTCACAGTAAAAATCCTTCCAAGCCTGATGCTCTGATGCTATCCTGTAAAAGGCCGTACTAACACAAGAAACGACACCCAAATCCTTTGGATCAAGACTGTTAAGAATTTCAGATATCAATGCCGAAGGCAAGTCAGAAATCGATAGCTTATAACTCAATGCAACTTCAACAGCAGGCAACAACAGCTCCTTACTCGAGCTCAAAACCCCTTTTCCATGAACTTTGGGCCAAGATTTTCCTTCAACAGACACAATCCCTACAACACTTCGACTGTTATCAGAGCTGATCTGATCTAAACCAGCTTCTTCGACCTCAAATCCGTCCGTAATTTTCGATAAGTAGTTATCTTCCAATACAATTTCAGTACCCGTTTGGCAATCAAATTCCATAAAAATTTGTCACTCGTGAAACCTAAATCTGCAAAAGCTAAACTAAAACTAGGGTATTTACAGCACCTACAGCAATATACCAAAATTAATCCTATAAATTCCCGAAACACTTTAAGCTCAATGTCAACAAAAATCCTGAAACGAGCCCTAAAACACGAAGTCAAACCCAATATCTGCCAAAAAAAACAAACGAAACACGATCAGTGAAATGCCAATAAACGCAAAAAGGTCAGCTAAAATTTACTTTTCCTAAGCCAAAAAAGGTGAATAAATCAACGGGAATGAAATAAACAAAACAAACACAATAAAAAAAGCAGAAAAATCAGGATAATTTCGAGCAAATTAGATACGGGTGTGAATGAAATTGAATCCACAATGAGATCTAAAACGTACCTTTCACGCAACGGAACCGCTAGCTGTTCTGAATTTCGAAACAATTGAAGGAAAATCACACAATTACGTACGAGAATTTTGAGTGTGTATGTATAATTCTAGGGATTCAGAGACTTTAGAGGAGAAGGAGGAATTTGGAGGCGTCAAGGTGTGGCTACAATGATCTCGTGACGGTGTAGCAATATTTCATTTTCATTTTATATTTCTTCTTGTTTTTTATGACATACATTTACATAATTTAGGTTAACAATAAAAAATCTTCTCAAAAAAAACAAAAAAAAAAAAAAAAAAGGAAAAATAAGCTAATAGTCCACTTTTTTCTCCTTAATTAAGTGTTAATCCACATTCTAAATAAAAGTTGCATTAAAGACAAAAAATATTTGACTGGACTAAAATACCCTTCCAATTAAGCTGTACAATTTGCGTTCGATGGAACCCATTCAATCCTCCTCCGATATTTTCTTTCCTTCTTTCTTTCTTTGAATCTACTGTTAGTCGTTGTTGGACTCACCTTCGACGTCCCCGTCGCCGGACTCAGGCGGAAGAGCTAATACGGGAAGAAAGCACGGCCTCGCCCTACTACGATCCTATTGCATCAACGCCGAATTTCATGGGAAACACCGGATGACAATGAGCAATTTCCTTTCTTGAGCAAACAAATCCAATTGATCCAGTGTTGTAAAAATAGTTGAAGAATGATTAATTAATGATGCTAGTTTGAGCTCAACTTGTGGTGATTGGTAATGTTATTGATGACCAACATCATTTTAATTTCGAATCTTTTGACCTGAAATTTCCTATTATTGTTGTTATTCGGAATCTTTTCAAATGCTTCATTGAGGATTAAAGTCATGCTTTTGCAAGTGCACAAACAAATTGCTTTTTTTTTTTGTTTGCTCTATATGTGTTTCAAGGCCTGTTTGGTTACACATGGTGACTCATTTTTGATTCAAAGCAGTTCGCATCGATTTGGCCAATGCAACCAAGATTTTTTCCGGACAAGTCGGGGATGTTTAGGTGTTGTCGTGGTTTTCTTTCTACAGCTTAACCATTACAAGTTTGATACACAACAATGTTGAGAAGTGCCCCAGGTGGCTCGGATGTATGAGAGCACCGAGTGGGCGTTCTTCGTGTGTGTGGACGCCCTATTGCTCATTTCACTACCATGAAGGAAGATTTTTATGAGGCCACAAGATTTTGTCATTTTCAAACTTTATCTATATATACTGAGATGTAGCTTTAGTTATATTGTAAGCTTGACAAGAGGAAGATGGTTTTAAGGTTTGTTATTGAAATATTTTACTAATACTATTGTTGTGTTCACTCATCCTGGATTATAAATTTTACATCTTTAGTATTTTTCCTTGATTCTTTTAATATCTCTCCACAACAAATAATATATAAGTGGATTTGGATATTGTGTGCCTTATATGACCAGGATATGATATTGTGTCCCTTGAATTAAGCTTAAATGAGCCTTATGTTGTTTATCGACATCGATACTACTAATACCGTCATCGAGCATCATATCGATATTGATCATGATCATCGAGCATCGACATCGACATCGATATCGATATCGATATCGACATCTTGTTCTATCGTTTTTCTTTTTTTATGCTTTATGGGTCTTTGATTTGGGAAATGTACAAAGTTTGGGGTATTACTTTTCAATTATTTTTCTTTGTTGAATTCTGTTGTTGTTGGTGTTAATTTGAGTGGAAATATGTAAAGATTGGAGCTTTATTCTTCCGCCATTGTGGTTGTTTTTTGACCTGTTCTTTCTTCCATTATGGTTTGCCATTTTGGTGTTTATTTGGGCCTTAATTTTCGCCAATTATTGCACGATAATTTAAGAGAGATATGCAAAGATTGGAGCTTTACTTCACTCGCAAATATGAGGAAAATATGCAAGAAGCATTTTGTTGAAGGTTTTTTTGGGCCTTATATGAGCCTTATATATAGGATATGATATTATATTGTGTCCTTGAATTAAGTTTCTTAAATGAGGCGGATATATACGCCTTGAAGTAGTCATTTGAATTAAGCCTTAAATGATACAGATTACCTCATATGCATTTAAGCATCGACATCGACATCCGTAATCGACATCGACATCGACATCGACATCGATACTAATAAGTGATAATCGATCATCATTATCGTGTTAGTGTAAATGTCGCGATTAAATTCGGCTTTCAAATACTACGTCGAAATGGTATCAAACGCGGTCTCAAAATGAAGATTAAAAAAAATATGAACTTTGGTGAAACAATTTTGATGATCGGTGTTCTAAATCAAAAGTTACGGTCGTTTATAAGAAAAAACGCTCCGGTTAATACAACTATTTTTCATCTTTCAAAATATACGTCGGAAGGGTATCGTATTTCAGCTCAAATTGAAGAGCAAAAAAAAACATGAATTTTGGTGAAAATTTTTCGATGATTGGAGTTGTAAATCAAAAGTTACGGTTGTTTGAAAAAAAAAATTAAAAAAAAGACATATAAACAACTACAGTAAATATATCATATATGCAAACAATACACTGAACCTACGCGCGCGTCTCCTAAGGGGTATTTTTGCCCGTCTGAAATTGTTTGTCCTTTTTGCAACTAAAAAAATGTGTGTGTCCTATTTATTTATTTTGTGCCAAAAAGATGACTTTTGGCTCTTTATCTCTAAAAATAAAAATAAAAATAAAACTTTTAATATTATTTAAAAAGCTTCGTGTTCCATAATACTAGCTCGTTAAATACATGTTGGATGTTTTTTTTTTTCCTGGTTTTGAACATTGCTCCTTATGATCTTAACTGTTTAAGCTGACAGTTTCGTAGTTTTATCTATCCATCCATAGCTAACCTTTCAATCTTATCACAAATGACAGGAAATTCCAAGAATACTCATTCTTAGAGTGCTGCAAAGAATGTCAATCATCCACCGTAGCAATGACTGAGTCAGGAATTAATGTTTTGGTAGGATAGTGGGTCGTAAATATATGGTCGGGTTGATTGCGTTAAGACTACTAACCGTGTTAGATTAAGTAGAGTAAAAATACGTTGATGTGATTATATGAATCATGACGAATACGATAGGTCTAAACCCGAAAGACCATGTTGCTAGAGTGTTACACCTTATCTTCGGTTTTTAATAGGGACAATACTTTTTGTTAAACTTTCAAACAAAGTACAAATATTTGTTATCCTCAAAGTGTTCTATTTAAAATATAATAGTAGTATGTTGCAATGTAGATTCACTTGAGATTAGGACTAAGTCAATAAAACATGTTGATTACCTTTTAACCATTTACAATTTTACACTAATTTTCAACGCGTTGATCTCGTTATTATGTGGATCAAAAGTCAATTTTGAATCCTATGTTTGTTACTCATTTCATACTATAATTGAATTTTTTTTATTTTAAGGTATAACCGTTGCATCAATTTTGTATCAAGTAATAATATATATATATATAAAATATTTTTTCAATCGTTTAACATGTTTTTGGTATGTGACATAAAATAAAAATATATGGATACGACACGCAATTGTACCTATCCAAACGTCACTAAGGAGAACTTACGAAAATTTCTTTCAGAATACAATGAAGGGCGTTTGAATGAAATAGTGGCTCGACAGCTCGTTTAATCAAAATCAGAAATACTTAATACATGAAATGATGATTTTTTTTGAGATTATTTTCAAGTGCGGTCTATCTTTTATGGGCACTATGTGCCTTATCGAAAGTGTTTCATAATGTATTTTGTATAAGTATTGTATCAATTAGTATCAATTGTATTATTTCATTCTTTAATGAAAACAACTTATAAAATAAATGTTATGAATGTAATTTATAACATTCTTCTTGAGAGCATTATAGCATAATGTCTACCTTGAATCTTAACCAAGTCATTACGATGAATCAACCGTAACACCAGGCCGTCGCTGACAGCCAACAATGCCACTACTGGCGCATGAGCCGCCGTCAAACTTTGTAATTCAAGGGCCCATTTTTCACGTTAGTAGTGTATTTTAGGTATAGTTTTGTTTTACTTAATCTAAAATACGATTATATGCCCAAATTCATCATAGAATTAAGTTAAAAAAAGTCTAATCAAATTACGTTACATTTTTATACACATTTCATCATTCTAGTATGCCAAAAAAATAGTTTATGTCATATTTTTCAAAGCGTAAAAAGCGCTTTAAATTTATTTTGGGCAGGTACTCAATATCACGAGGGACGGCCCTGCGTAACACCATATTTCATATTAGGTTCGATTATGTAAATATCGAAAATGGATACTCAACATTTGTAAAGTTTAATTTTGAATTGAACAACTGACCTCCGTAAACTCGAATGTTGAACCGAACATTTGACACATGCAAAGTCGGATATTAAACTTAAATACCGAAGGTTGAATGTCACTATATTGTCTCCAAAGTGGATATGTTGTGGTGTTTTTAACGAAAATTGAATTTTAAACTTATATTCGAATATCTAAAAATCGAATATTACTGTGTATTATCCCGAAAACATATTCGTTATGATGTTTTTAACGATAGCCTAACCAATGGGCTCTAATCAACCAATGGGAAAATGAGATACCAATTCCGTAAGCAAGAATCTAATTTCCATTCAACACGTTTTTTAATCAAACCAAAAATAACAATACTATATAAACATTTATTATTACTCTCCAAAATTCACTTCATTAAAATCTTAACTTATATATTATTAATTATTCTCTACTTTCTCCAATCACCTTCATTCATTTTCATTAAATAAACAAACAAATATTCCCTCCCAATCCTAAGTTTCCCTCATTTTTCGCCTTTTCAAGATATTTCAGGTACCAAAATCGTTTCTTTTTCTGGTATAATTTAAAATTGTGTTTTTTTAATGTTATCTTTCTTAAATAAAAAAAAAATCTCGTTTTGGATCAGGAATTTATCTTAGCTGGTTCTTTATTTGCTTATTGAAAATGATTTTATAAGTTTATTCATTTTGATTTCAAACTTGTAATTAATTTTTTGTGTGTATGTATGTTTTTTTTTTGAGGTGTAAACTAGCCCAGATGGTTCTCAGCTATAATTCGGGTTTCTTTGCCATCTAATAAATCTATCAGAAAAAGAGGAGAGCAATTTTTTTTTTTTGGGGTTGTTTTCATTTGAAAATAGTCATGATCAGCTAAGATATCTTTTTTTTTTTTTCTCTTTCTACGGAGAATTCTACATCAATTTTAGGTGGATCTTGTAGTTTTCTGCGTCTTTGTTTACTGATCTAAAAAGGGTTGCTGAATGTTTTTTTGGTAGAAACAAAAAGGGAAAGTTTGAAATGCGTTTTTGATTCTGGGTTGGCACATTTGTAGCTCATACCCATGTTTATTAAAGTTTCTTCAGCTGGGTTTTTAATTCTCTTCAACTTTGATTGGATTTTGTCTTTTTAGTGGGATTTTTTTGGGTTGAGGGTGAAAGATTGTTTATACGAATCGTGGGTTCATACTCGTTGATGATTTCTGCTCTGATTTTGGGAATTTTTCGAGGGCTTACTCACTTGCTCTGAGAGTCCCTTGTATTGCATCTTCTACTGTCTTCATCCCTTGTGGAGGTAAAATGAATAATTTAATTTATGCTTTGATCTAATAATCTAGTTAATTTTGTATTTATGTTTGCTGGCAGTAGGGAATTGTAGGCTTCATTTATACTGTTTGTTTTTATTGCACAATTGACTGTGTGAAGGTCATTTCTCGGCTCTAAAAACACTGTGATGGCTCCCTTAAAAGTATTTCAGATGAAAATATATTCTCTCTCTTTATTAAGTGTCTCTGATGGATAAGCTAAAAGATTGATTACTGCTATACTTTGATTTACAGGTGTTCAAATTCTGTATTTATTTCATTCTCTTCCATTATTGATCAGCTTTCTTTCTATGTTTAGTTTTTAATTTGTTAGTTTATATGGCTAGTGGTTTTTCTTATTGTGTTTTGAAGATCTATTGCAGCTTGGTTTTATGTCGAATTTCCCCTTCGTTTTTCACTAGATTATGCGCCTTCTCATTTTCTGTACTCTTTGATTTAAGTCACTGATAAAAGTTCCATATATGAATCTTATCAGCATTTACTCCTTTTTTTGTTTTGTTGTTTTATTCACTTGCTTGCGGTGCACTTGCCTTTGCAAATCGTCTTTTAGCTAGTTATTTGGTGGCATATTTCTTTAGGTGGATCACCTTTTGTGTCTTTTACCCTAGTTATACATCATTTGCTGCTCATAACACCGATATTGTGAGGAGATTCTTAGGTAGAGAGTCGGTATTTACACCGGACTAGTCGAATGGCTGTCATATGTATTCTACACATGTCATTCATCCAACGGTGTGATGTAGTACAGACTCTTCGTGTATGAGTTTCTTGATATTGCGGGCTCAAGTGACATTTCTAATATTCTTGGTAGGGATTTTTTGTCTTTATTTGGCTTTATATTCTCTAGGTGTCTTTGGCTTTACCATCTTTCGGTGTTATTGTCGGTTTTCTAACATTTCATCAGTGTTTCTAAGAAAAGTTGAGTGACACCTGGTTCTTTTGAACACATGTATTCTAATTTAAAGCGGTGAGCCGAAAATCATACTGATTGCGTATATAAAGCAGTGATTTTGTCATATTCTTCCATTTCTGTAAAAAATCAAGAATATTTGTCTTTGTGCAGTTTTTCACTTTTCAATCACAGGTAATGAGTATGATAAGTGAAAACTCGGATCGAATACCCCCACTGGGTAGTGTAGATTCACCCTCTGCTGATGAAGCTTGCAATGGAGGGCTAATGAATCATGGAGGAAGTATGACTCTAAAGAAAGGTCCATGGACATCTGCTGAAGACGCCATTTTACTCGAGTATGTCACGAAGCACGGAGAAGGAAACTGGAACGCGGTGCAGAAGCATTCCGGGCTTGCTCGTTGTGGGAAAAGCTGTCGTCTTCGTTGGGCTAATCATTTAAGGCCGGATTTGAAGAAAGAGGCGTTTACGCCTGAAGAAGAGCGGCGTATTATCGAGCTTCATGCTAAAATGGGAAACAAATGGGCAAGAATGGCTGCAGAGGTGTGTGTAATTACCCATCTTTTATCCTTTTTTAGTAAGTTCAAGTTTTTAGTTGATATATGCATATGGTTGATAATAGAAGTAAATATATGCAAGTGATTTGATTTGGATTTATGATAATGACACTTTCGGTCCATTTGTTTCACGGTTTTTGCACTTCTATCCTCAATCTTTCCTTTTGACACTTATACTCCCTCGTATGTGCATTTTTTTAAAAATTATTTTTAGTCCAAATTGCCACTTGTCAAACAACCAGTATTGAAGTACAATATATCCAACTGATAAAAAACTTGAAATGTAGCAAAAATGGACTGAAAATGTATAAAACAACGCATAGATGAGGGGTAAAATTGCTTTGATGAAACATTGGGGATCGAAGTGCGAAAAATCGTGAAACAAATGGACCAAAAGTCTGTTTACCCCTATTATCATTATTGCTCTAAAACCCTTGCAGCATCTGATTTACTTGTAAGGTTTGACATTCAAGAGTTCCGACTTTCACACGTATTAAGAAACTCGATAAACGATCCACTTTTGCATTGTATATGGACTAAATTGCCCTTTCTTTGTTGTAGCAATAAATAGTGGTGGAAGGGTTATTATTCTTGTTAGAATATATTGAATAAATGTAAAAGGAATGAAGTGCTATAGTGTGAACATCCTATGACGGCTAGGGTTTAATGTCTTAGGGACCAAGAATTGTATTTTTTCATTTAATCTGACAGAAGTGATAGGAGAAATTGAGTTGGAAGAGGAAAAGATATTAGTAATGGAGCTCTCAGTTTTGGACTCCATGAGAGTAGGCAATTGCACAGAACTGTGTTGCTTTAGGAGAAGAATCGAGTAGGAGAACGGCTAGGGTTCGAAACCGGCTCCGATACCATGTTAGAAATCATTGATATCAGACAAAGAGGGAAAGAATGACTTACATTCATTCCTCCTTATTCCATTCATTCATATAGGGATTTACAAGATATAAAAGGAAAGTAGTAAATACAATTCTTGGTCCCTAAGACATTAAACCCTAGCCGTCATAGGATGTTCACACTATAGCACTTCATTCCTTTTACATTTATTCAATATATTCTAACAATTCTATTGAAATACATTCCATTACGATAGTAGTGTCTGATTAGTATCAGCCTCATTGTTCTTGCTTAATGTGGCTTTCTTATTTCAATGTGTTTTCTTTTCTGCCCCTACCCCCTACCCCCCTGGCCTACACCACAGTTGCCTGGTCGTACAGACAATGAGATAAAGAACTATTGGAACACGAGAATCAAGAGACAGCAGCGTGCAGGTTTACCAATCTACCCTGATGATATCTCCTTACAAGCATTAACCGAAAGCAAGAAAGGAAACATGTCTGCATTCTCTGATGAAAACCCGGAACATCCAGATCTAATGCCGATAAACGGGTTCGATATTCCTGCTGTTGAGTTCAAAAGTTTGGAATTCAATCACCATTTGTATTCATCCCCACTTCTCGATATTCCCACGCATAACTTTCGATATCCCTACGAACAACACCCTGTTATCCTCCTCCCGTAATAACGAAACTTTGCTTTCAGCCGTTTATCCTACTAAACGCCTAAGACAATCTGAATCCTTGTTCCTGAGTTCAAATGACGGTTTTAGCCATGTTTATACAGGCTCTCCTTACGATGTTCAGTCATTTGGGATCACTTCTGAATCGACGAGAATCTAACCGGATGTTCTTCAGATCAATAATAGCCATGTTGACTTAATTGGCAATGGCAATGACACTACCTCCTCCTCGGAGCCCACATGGGCAATGAAGTTGGAGCTCCCTTCACTCCAAACTCCAATGGGTAGTTGGGGCTCGGCGTCTTCACCTCTGCCGTCACTCGAGTCCCCTCCTCCTACGGAATCAGGCGGTCTATCTCCGCGAAACAGTGGTCTACTTGATGCAGTACTTCAAGAATCGAAATCTTTGAAGGTTTCGAAGAATAATAATAATCTGGGCCTTGACCTTGAGCCACGTGTTGAAGAACCGGGCTTAGATCTTCATGAAGCAGAATGGGAAGCATTTCATGAGCTTAACTCTCCTTTAAGCTACTCCACTGCACCACATATGTTCAACAGCAGCAACTATATGTCACTTGGCGAAAGCTCATTGGTTGATGAACCCTCGGCATTTGATGCTATTGAAGGTACGCTTATTCTCGAACCTTTTTTTTGGTTATACTTATGGATAAAGACACTTTTAGTCCCTTTTCTGTCACAATTTTTCCGATCTCTATCCTTTATGTATCATCTTGGACACTTTTACCTCTAATGGATGCATTTTTTTCCACCTTTTCAGTCCATATTTGCACTGTGTGGCTGAAACATGTCGTACCTTCAATGGATTTTGGGCACGTGGCTTGGGGATAATCACGCTGGTCCTTTTTATTTCATCAAATTTTCACTTATATCCTAATGTTTGATTTTCTGTAGTTTAACCCCTCATCTATGATATTTTTTTACATTTTCAGTCCATATTGTCACGTGTCACATTTGTGTTGGCTGTAGCCTTTCATACCTTCTATGCTAGAAACTCTGACACGTAGCAACTGAGAGTGAAAATGTAAGGAAAAAAACCATAGATGTGGGGTTAAAGTATTAAGAATGGAACATTGGGGATAGAAATGAAAATCTTGTGAAACAAAAGGGACTAAATGCATCATTATCCCAAAAAAAATGCATAGATGAGGAGTAAATGTGTCAAAAATGAAACAGTGATGATAGAAATACAAAAATCAAGAAACAAAAGGGACCGAAACTGTCTTTAATCCCTTATATTAACACAGTTTCTGAATATTTTGGCATAGTTATATATATATTTTGGTCGTTTTACGAATTCGTTTTTCTGATGAAGGAAACAAAGTTAAAAATGAAGCAGATGATGAACTAATTGCTACAGAATATGATGGCAAAGGTTCCATTGAAATGCTCTTCTCCAGGCCAGATTTTCTGCTTGCTTCCAACTGATTTTGGTTAAAGATGGAAACGAAAAATTACGCGTTTTACGAGCTTTTATGAGCTTATGTCTGGTCAATTTGCAAGGTCAAACCTGGGAAACCTTTTCTTTATTTATTTCTGATGGATTTGATCAATTTCTGTTGTTTTTTTCTTTGAATATCCAAGGAATTATTATGGCTCTGTCATAGTGAAGTATATTGGTTAAATTTGTTGATGAAAAAAAAAAACTGGAATTTTCTTGTGTGTGAAAGCTGAATTTGTTGGTTTAAATTTGGTTGTATTGGTTTGATTTTAGTGTGATGATGTGACAAGAAATTTTATTTGTATTTGTTGCTGCATTGCAATTGCTTTCTATGTATTTTAATTTATAAAAGACGTTTTTAGTGGCATCATACCAAATCTACTGTTTCACAGTACGGTAGATTTTGGGGCCCTTTGGGTGCGATGTGTTGCCTATAGAAGTGCGGTTTTCGTATCACATTACAATAGATTTTGGGGCCCTTTACTTGCATCGCACCCAATCTATTCGTGCATCATAGTAGAACTGACTTTTCGAAGGTTGAGGAACAAGAAACGACTTTATCACAGTCAGTTCTCACAATGCATCTACGAAAGGTCGATTCTTGGTTCTAAAACCGAATTTCACAGAGTCTGTTGTACTACGGTGCATATGTAAAACTAGTGTAAAAGTGTAAATGATAGCCCGTCATGATTTCCTTGTTCAGGAGGGACGATAGCATGGCGTCAAGAAAGGCGTGTGTTAAAGGCATGTTGAATATTGTGTAATTTATATTCTGTTTAATAACAAAAGGGTAATATTATGCTTATAATATTAAGTCTGATATTCTACTAGGGTTTAAAGAAATCCTAGGGTTAGGATGGCGGCTCTTACATGGTATCAGAGCATGGTTGCATGATCCTAGGGCAATCATGAATTACCGGGCAGCCTTAAACACTGCCACATCGGGCACCTCTTTCACCACAACGACTGGATCAGCCATGACAACGGTGATCAAGACACCGAAGGAGATTCCAATTCTAATTCTTCCTCACCATACTCACCGCATGCAGGTGAACGGAAAGAATTATTTAGAATGGTCTCAAGCAGTCAAATTGGTCATTGATGGAAGGGGAAGGCTTGGGTACATCACCGGAGAAACTGTTAAGCCAGCCGAAGGTGACCCCAGATCTGCAACATGGAGATCTGAGAACTCCATGGTAAGGGCTTGGCTTATAAACTCAATGGAGCCTGCAATCGCCAAGCCTCACATGTTCCTACCTACAGCCAAAGACATGTGGAAAGCTGTGGAGGAGATGTATTCGGATTTGGAGAACACATCTCAGATCTATGAACTTAAAACCAAGCTGTGGTCTTACAAACAAGAAAATCAGGATGTTACTTCATATTACAACACCATGGTTGGTCTATGGCAGGAGTTGGACATGTCCTACAACATCTCGTGGGACTGTCCGGGTGATGGGGTCAAATTCCAGAAAAAAGGAAGAAAATGACAGAGTTTATATATTCCTGGCAGGATTGAAACAAGAATTGGATGAAGTGAGGGGAAGGGTTCTGGGGAAGAATCCTTTGCCTACACTTAGGGAAGTCTTCTCTGAAGTCAGAAGTGAGGAACTAAGAAGGAAAGTGATGAAAACAGGATTGTTGCTCTATTCTTGAAAATTCGACTCTTGTAGTTTCGCAAAATGAGAGGTTGATAGGAAGATCGGAAAACAAAGACTCTGGTGTGACCATTGCAAGAAACAGGGGCACACCAGAGAAACTTGCTGGGGCATTCATGGAAAACCTGCAAACTGGAAGCCAAGAAGTGCTGGTGGGAATTCTAACAGAAGACAAGCAAATTAGGTGTCATCTGATCAAGGTCAGAACTCTGTTGGGGGGGCTTTCACTCACTCAGGAACAAATCAGTAAGCTTGTCCTTGCCCAAACAGCCAAATCAACACCACCCACATGTGAGTCCTCATGCTCACTAGTGGAAACAGGTAATCATCCATCCCTCTCTTTTTTGGGAATCCACCAACCTGCCTCTTGGGTCATTGACTCAGGGGCAACATATCACATGCCTAGTCTTTCCCACCTTTTTTCCTCCTACATTCCATGTGCTGGGAATCAAAAGGTAAAAATAGCTGATGGCTCATTCTCTACTATTGCTGGAACAGGAACAATCATAGTTTCCAAAAATTGTGTCCTTAAAAATGTACTACATGTCCTTAGTTTATCCTGTAACCTTTATCTGTCAGCAAACTTATTTCTGATTCTCAGTATAATGTTGTGTTCTCTGTGGATGGGTGTGTTTTTCAGGATACTCACACGGGGAAGGAGATTGGCAGTGCTAAGTTGAAAGGAGGACTATATCTGCTTGAGGAGAGGGAGACTTCCAGAATAAAGACTTTCCTAGGAATAGTTGTTTTCAATCTACTTATTATGATAAGAGTAATGTTCTAAGGTGGCACCTACGATTAGGGCACCCTAGTTTTTTGTATTTGAAAAGGCTTATGCCTGAACTATTTTTTAATAAGAAGTTTGAAGGTTTTCAATGTGAGATATGTGAGTTAGCCAAACACTGTAGATCTACTTTCCGTGCCCAACCTTACAAGCCAACAAAACCTTTCACTATGATTCATAGTGATATTTGGGGGCCTGCAAGGGTAAGCACACTATCTGGAAAAAGATGGTTTATATCCTTTATTGATGACCATACTAGGTTAACTTGGGTGTACCTCCTAAAGCACAAAAGTGATGCCAAACAAACTTCTAAAGATTTTTATAACATGATTTTCACTCAATTTCACTCAAAAGTGGAGATTTTTAGAAGTGATAATGGCACTGAATATTTTAACTCCATCTTGGGGACCTTTTTCCAAGAAACTGGTATAGTCCATCAAAGTTCTTGCCCAGACACACCCCAACAAAATGGGGTGGCCGAGAGGAAGAACAAACATATCATGGAAGTTGTAAGATCATTGATGATTCCAGATGCCCTAAATATCTTTGGGGAGAAGCTGTTCTAACAGCTGTCTACCTCATAAATAGACTGCCCCTCTAGATTCCTAAACTTCCATAGTCCTTTGAGTCAACAAAAAGTTTTTATCCCACATCTAGACTGATTCAGGACTTACCCCTTAGAGTTTTTAGGTGTACAACCTTTATACACTAACATAATGCATGGAAATTAGACCCAAAATCTAGAAAATGCATATGCCTAGGGTACTCCTCAACTCAAAAAGGATACAAGTGCTTTGATCCCTTGAACCAAAAAATGTATATCTCTAGTGATGTGACCTTCTTTGAAGACAAGATGTTTTATGAGACTCATATTCAGGGAGGGTATTCCAATGAACATGAGTCACAGTCTTCTCTGCATTTTTTACTTGACACAGAGGTACCACAATCTAGTGTGCTTAACCCTAAGGAACTTGTGCATCATAGTAAGGAAAACAGTGACAATATCACTAAATTGCCCTCTCCTACAAGAGATAATCAGGGAGGTAGTTTAGAGATTAGTCCTATGACTAGAATACTGAAATTCCAAGGGAAAACTTATTCTAGAAGGGAAACTTCTCTCAAGGATAATGTACTCCAAAACAACACTGGCCAGGATCCTGCCTCAGGTGAAGATACTGAAAGTGACTCAAAAACAGGTAATCCTCTTGAAAAGTTTGAAACTTCGATCTCTGAAAAATCTGATTCTCATACCACATCTGATAAAATAGATCCAAATGACCTTATTCTACAAGTCCCTATTGCTCTCAGAAAGCCAGTTAGAGAATGTACCAAACATCCTTTATATCCCCTCACCAAATATGTGTCATATGACAAACTATCACCCCAGTATCATGCCTTCATATCCACTCTATCCAGTATAAAGATCCCAAAAAATATTCAAGAAGCCCTAGCTGAATCTGAGTGGAGGGCAGCTGTCCATGAAGAGATGAAGGCCCTTGAGAAAAATGACACTTGGGATGTTGTTAGTCTACCAGAAGGAAAAGTCCCAGTTGGGTGCAGGTGGGTGTTTACTGTGAAGTATAATTCTGATGGAACATTGCAAAGATATAAGGCCAGGCTTGTAGCTAAGGGATATACCCAAACATATGGGTTAGATTACTCGAGACCTTCTCTCCTGTGGCAAAGCTTAACAACTGTGAGAATTTTGTTGTCTGTGGCTGTGAACAGGGACTGGCCTTTGGAGCAACTGGATGTGAAGAATGCATTTCTCCATGGCAACCTAAAAGAGGAGGTTTACATGGATATTCCCCCAGGTTTTGCAGGTGGTTCGGGTAACAAGGTGTGTAAATTGAAGAAATCGCTTTATGGACTCAAGCAAAGTCCTAGGGCATGGTTTGAGAGGTTTATGAAGTTCCAAAAAATGAAGGGTTCAAGCAAGGGCATTCTGACCACACCCTATTTGTGAAAAGGTCTTGGGATGGAAGATTGTGAGTCTGGTTGTCTATGTGGATGACATCATCCTAACTAGTGATGATCAAGTAGGAATGACCCGGATCGAGAGCAGATTGGCCAAGGAGTTTGAAATCAAAGAGCTAGGGAGTTTGAGATACTTTCTGGGTATGGAATTTGCAAGGTCAAATAAGGGCCTGGTGGTATCTCAGAGAAAATATGTACTGGATCTACTAGAAGAGGCGGCATGTCGAATGTATGCCATTGCAACTCTATGGAGTCGACACAGAATTTCGGGAAAAAATTGAAGGTGTGCCAGTTGATAAAGGCAGGTATCAGAGGTTGGTGGGCAAACTAATATATCTAGCCAATACAAGGCCCGGCATCTCCTTTGCAGTAGGAGTGGTGAGCCAATTCATGCATGACCCCTGTGAACACCATCTTGAAGCTGTGATGAGGATCATGAGGTATTTGAAGGGAACTTTGGGAGAAGGTCTATGGTTCAGGAAGTGCGTTTCTAGGACAATAGAGGTATACACTGATTCTGACTGGGCAGGCTCCAAAGAGAGGAGGTCAACATCTGGATATTGTAGCTATGTTTGGGGCAATTTGGTCACTTGGAGGAGCAAGAAGCAAGGAGTGGTGGCCAGGAGCACAGAGAGGCGAGTTTGTGAGCTATGGCTCAGGGGGTATGTGAAGAATTGTGGATCAAGATGGTCCTTGAAGATCTTGAGATTCAACCTAGCCTTCCTATGAAGCTGTTCTGTGACAATAAGGCTGCTATTGACATTGCTAATGATCCAGTACAACATGACCGGACCAAACACATTGAGATAGACATACACTTCATTAGGGAAAAGCTTGACAGTGGGATAATTTGCATCCCTTTCTTACCTTCTGCCCAACAGGTGGCTGATGGGTTGACCAAGCCTCTAGTGAAGCTGGGATTTGATCAGTTTGTAAGCAAGTTGGGCATACTGAATATCCATGCTCAACTTGAGGGGGGTGTTGAATATTGTGTAATTTATATTTTGTTTAATAATAAAAGAGCAAAAGGGTAATATTATGCTTATAATATTAAGTCTGATATTCTAGTAGGGTTTAAAGAAATCCTAGGGTTAGGATGGCGGCTCCTATGGTTAAGGAGTTTACTTGGGAAAGGGTTCTATCTTTTTTTTCTGTGTATTTAAATAGGAGGAATTTCACAGTTGTAATATACAATTCAGTTTCAATAAAATATCCCTCTTCTTATTCTCTTTCCCTTCTTATTCTCTTTCCTTACAAGGCACAACATGCAATTTATTGCAACACCATACTTGGGCTTACAAATTCAACTTTGTATAGGTCGAAAATTGATATTCTATCTCTATCATACACTTAACTCAACTTTCTGAATTCTTCGAGCGTCACTGTGATGTTCCAAAAGTACATTCTGTGTGGTGCCTTTAACGAACTCCTTTGTGATAATATCATAGATAAATATTACTAGCCTACACATGAATTTTGTATCAAAAAGGAACATCAAACAATAAAGAAATCATCACCTTGAGATATCAAATCATAATCTAATACAATTACAACATATGATTTTACATAAAAACAAAAGTCAAGAGAAAAATTCAGAGATTACAAACATTTTGCTCTAAGATAGAAAAAGTACTGTTATATGGGAAATTCCGGTACGAAGAACCTTTATTGCACCACATTATTCGACGAATGACATGAGTTAAAAAAAAAAAAAAAATCTTTTTTATACAAATGACACGTATCTGACCGGTTTCGGTGTAATAGAAATTCAGTGACCAAGAATCTCCCATTGTTATACATGACATTGACTTGAGAGTTAGTATACAACAAGCAAACCCTATGCCATCTGGAAACCAAAAATTTAGGTTCTTTGTCTTACCCTTCTCCCATTGTTATCACCACCATCAGAAAGCTGGGCCCACAAGTTACGGGACTTCGCACTACCGCTGCCGCCACCACCACCGCCGCCGCCTCCGTCATCTGTTTCACAGCCAGCTACTGTTTTAAGGATCTCTGACTGCAAATCTGGGCACTTCTCTTTCAGGTATTCAAAGCCATCTGACCGCATTACAGCTGCGTATAAAAACGATAAGCGGCTGAATATAAAAACTATAAACAAAGATGGCAATTATCCCAAGCTCCCATTGTCACAGGGGGAAGTGCATCAGTAAAGAAGGTTCATCTTATAACACGGCAAAACAGAAAAATACGCATCCACTCAACATCTTTTGGATGAAAAACAAGAGTTTCCGAACTATGCGCAAGAGCAACATGCCCCAATACCATAACAAGCAATACCAGTACAGTAAGGTGTCTGAGAAAGCAAAGTAGCTACAAAAAATCGGGTGACGATGTTAAATAATTTTAAGAATTACTTCCATAACGACTTAAGAAGCTTTGATAACCTGAATTAAAGAAAAATAAGCTTTACCACATATGCTAGGACATCTAGGAATTCAGCATCCAAACTTCCGGAATGATAATAACAGGTATGTCACATATATGTGTCTTCTTAATAAAACTGAAATATCAAAATTGTGAATAGGCAACTTGAATCCCATATCTGCATTCCAGTAAGGGCATTTTTCTCAAGATGAAATATCCTCAATTTGCCAATGGAAGTTCGAATAGTCAATACTAGCATAAAGGACATGAAAGCATGTATGTTTATGTTAAGCGCAATAAAGTATTTTTTTTCATTGTGATGCACATTTAGTGTATCAAATCATGGAGCATGGTGGTTGACATTCATATGTCATATGTGGAACCAAATAAGTATTGAAGTGTTTGATGGTCCGAAAGGGGAGGGCGTACATGCAAATACAATAGAGGTCAGCTTCCCAGAACAAGCCCAATCAGAACCTTACACTTTTCTATCGTGTTAGAGACATCCAAAAATTTATGCTAAACACCTTTTTTGCACCACCCTCTAGTTTCGGCGAGAAGAGAATATCAATCCCCTATCAGTTGCAAACTCATTTAGAATATATATATCCTCACAATTATATTACTCTCTCTATTAGGGACATCCTTACATGTTGAGTAAATTCTATTAAGCCTGCTTACTCAACAACTTATTGTGTAACAAACAAGATACATCAGCCTTTGCATAATTATAAGCTTTTCCTCAACCGTTAGTGGTGAGAAATTATACCGGAGCAAGGATACTAGAGGCTAGTCAATGTCCTAACAAAGTTGTTAGATATAAACACCTACAAAAACAATTAGAGAAGATGATATGGAACTCTATAAAGAAGAAAAACAATTTTTCCAAAGACATGGACAGTCATCATCCCGTAAAGAGAATGTATCTTGAAAAGCGTGAACATACGATACAGCGGAGTCCTCTTTTGAGAAGAGATAAAGCAACTCTATCTTATCTATGACACCAAAAACCCTCAAAAAGGTAAAACGGGGTTGAAATGATACCAGCAAGATTTTCAGCAGCAAAACGGAGGCAAACAGCTTTTAATTCCATAGCATGATAACGGTCTGCAAGAGCAAGCGTTTCGGAAACGGAATTGACAGATATCTCGTTGCAAAGGTAAGATTCACATATCCGTCTAAGTCTTCCCAAGTCATACCGATCAGCTGCAGCCAACAGCTTTGCCATCAGTGAGTCGGCTACAGACAAGCACGAGGACGAACTAGACGCTAGCAACTCGTCTTCCACAAGAGAATCCCTGTATATAAAACTAAGCATGACCTGTAGCACACACACTATGCATGTTTAGAATAAATCGTCAACAAGAAGTCGCAAAAAAGAATACATAGACTGAGGAAATAAGATAAAGATAAGGGCGTTATTGACACCACAATGAATATACCGCGGCACCAAACTTAGGGTTAGGTTCGAATTTACAGAGGTCGAAAATGGACATTCGACCTCTACAAAATCGAATGTTGAGCTTGCATTCAACTTTCCAAGGTCACTATGGTGCCCTGAAAGTATGCTCGATGTGATGCCATTAACGACTCCTTAAAGATAATCGCAATATCACATAACCTTAAAGACATTGGGTTCCATGTCTGTCACAACAACTACATCCTTTTCATCTGAATTATCGAGGAACTCGGATTGCAAGACAGGGGATCGAGCGGCCAATACCAACTTGTGTGCATGGAAATTTTCACCAGCAACATCAAATACAACATCTGAACCTTCCATGTTTTCCAAAAGCATACCGAAATTCGCACCAATATCAGAATCTGGGACATGAATAGTATGTAACGCAGAGAGTCGATTGCACATACCACAACTCCAACAGTACAAGTAATCTTTATGCAGTCATCCTTGAGATAATCTGAAGTTTCTAACATAGCTCGCCTGAAAAACCGTTTGTAACCCCTACATATCATTTTCAAGAAAATCACTGTCAGATAATCGGATCACTATCAAAGGCTATGACGCGCAGATACTTCTGACTGGTAGCGTGTCTCCTATCCGATAAGTTTCTGACTCGGAAAAGCACCCGATACATAAGATACACGCCTGAGGGTGAATTTGTAATTATTCAAAGTTGGCCACACATGTGAAATGATGACAGTGAATGAAAAGCTGTCAAAAGTGATGAAAAACTATAAAAAAAAAAAGAATAGAACTGCTAAAAGTTGTTTTATTTTATGTGTTTTATTATCTATTATTAGGTGCTTCTACTTTAATTATGTACCATTTGATCAATATGCTTTTAACATTTAAGCAAATGTCCTCTATACCCACATTTTTCAAAAAATCCTACAGCCAGTCAGTGGCGAATCCATAAAATTTTCTTACAAACAGTCGGATCAGAGTAGAGGCATTGCCCCCCTCCCCCTCTTCAAGCTGTGTGTCTGCCCTGCACCCAGTGTATCCCGTATTCATGTATCCTTACCCGTGCAACCTCTATCAAAGGTAAAACAGAATTCAAGAACAACCCTCTTTTCGCCTGATCACAACGAATTCAGATTCACTCTATAACCATTCCAAGATGCAAACTCTCTACATTTCTCAACAGATACTCCAATATATTCAGAAGCAATAAGCTACGATGCAAAAATCGAAAGAATAATGCACAGTGAATCTCAACTATATATATTCAGAAGCAATAAGCTAAAAATGATAAAGAAATCGAATAATAACGCATAAGAAACAATTAATTTACCACATGCTGCCTCTATACTTCAAGGTATAAGGTCCACTCTCAAGCGATCGATCAAAATGGCTATGAACTTTATGCTTCCCTTTCCCGCTCTGATCAATAAGCGTAAGCTCAAACAAAGCTCTAACATCAGTTCCTTCGCTAGCTAAAGCTATAAAAACCGATACATAAGTCGAATTATCCTCCAAATTTTTACCATCTGGGTAAAAATAAATCGCCCATTGATAACCTCCAACGGTGAAATTCTCGCTGGCGATGTGCTTCCCGATTCCCATACCTTTCGCCAAGGAATAACCTTGGATCACGAACTGATGAGAGCCGTTCACCGTCTCTGTGATTGACCGTGAGCTCGTCGGAGAAAGAACTGTGCTTTTATCGCCGGCCGGGCCGGGAAGGTCATACATTTTACGGTTAACGAGGGAATTTAATGTGGGGATTCAAAGGAAATGAGAATCTGGAGTTAAAATTGAGAGATTTTGAAGATTTTTAGGGATGATTCTTGAATGAGGAAATTATAGGGTTCTTGAGAGAAGAAATCGCTTAAGAATGGGAGGAATTTTTAGGGGAAAATGTTGGGACTTTGGGAGGAATGTTTTTGAAATGGTATTTGTTATTCTCAGAAAAAAAAAAAAAAAATTAAATTAAATAAAAAAAATTGATAGTATTTGTTATCTACCATGACATTACCGCATCTATATTTGTATTTACTCGAAAATTATATCGAATTCGATTTTTTTTAATTTTTTTTGACATTTACGGCATTATGTTTACGATAGTGACATCGATATCGTATATTTGTATTTACTCGGAAATTATATCGACATTCGACCTGAAAACCGAATATTAGATCATCATTTGACTTTTTTAAAAATCAAACATCCATTTTCGACATGTGTAACAACAAATAGTATATTGTTCGGTAAAGATTTCAATGTTCGTATTTATTAAAATAATAAAATACTATAATTCGAGAATCGTTAGTGTAATCAATTTGATGGAATATACCGTATTTGATGGAATATACCGTAATGGATATGACAATAATTTATTACAAGATTTAGGACTCACTGAAATGAAATGAACACTAGTTCATAATAGGTGAAATTGACATGGTAAGCGGTAAAAATGAGGTGGCAACAAATGTAGCGAGCGGTGTATTGGAACGAAGACATGATATGTGGTGGGAGATATATTCATGGTTCATGGAAGCATAGACAGAGTTGAAGCTTCGTAGACTGAGGACGGACTCGGTCAATATTGGCAACAGATGTAGCATGCGGTGTAGTGGAACGTGTTATCACCCGTGTATAATTAAAATAAATAAACGAAAATTAAATCAACAATTTTATTATTCAAATAAAGAATTACAAAGATACATAATGAAATGAAAGGATATGCACGATCTCGAAATGAGCATTTAACTCTGTCCCTAAGACAAATTTGCCAGTATGCACCGTTTTGCAAAGATTGTCTCTCAGAATTCTCGGATTACCTTCGAATAAGCGATGATCGCAAACTCTGAACACCGGCGAACTCTAACCGTGTTTCAGTATCTCTTCACTTGATGCAAGAACAGTATGCAAAAGAATGATATGAATGTATGCAACTCTGTGTTGTATTTCTTGTATCTAATTCCCATTCATGTAGCTCGTATATATAGTAGAGGACATGGAAAAACTGATGGAAAATGAACAGCCTCAGCTCGAATTAATTGTCATTAATATCATCATAATGTTGGAACTGGAAAGCCACTTTATTCATGCATTAATGTTGGACAGGAACCGGAACAGCTTCAGTTCAGCAGACTGAAAATAAACAGCCTCAGCTCGAATTAATTGTCATTAATATCATCATAATGTTGGAACTGGAAAGCCACTTTATTCATGCATTAATGTTGACAGAACCGAATAGCCTTGATTCAAAGCAGATGAAAATAAAATAATGATTGCAAAACCGAACTCGATCGTGAACCTTCGAATCGAAATTTGCATTCGTGGTACGCGAGGACACGCTGGCGGCGCAGCAAGCCCAAGCGGTAAATCCGGATTGATTTGCACCCCTCGCGCGCCAGCGTAGAGAAGCGGTGTATAATGTTGGTTTCTTATTCCAACTACACTAAAACAATATCATATAAATATTGCTTCTTTTTCCTTCTTCCAACCAATGTGGGAGAAAAGTTTCTTCCCATTTTTCCTTTCCATAACACACACTTAAACCCAATAGGCCAATATGACTTTATCATTAATTTTCCAACAAATCGACTTTAAAGCGTTAATTTACCGTTTCACTCGTTATCCGAATTGAATGATTCCAAATCCACGATTCATCTACAACTCACGTAGTTTTGTAATTAATAAAACATTACATATATTCTATACAAGAATATATCCGAAATACGCTTATAAAGTCATTTGAATAAAATGATTATAAAATCATTTTTAATTCATTTTTAATTCAATTCCACATTTTCTCCAACAGAACGAAGTAGGTGACGACATCATCTGTTGCTGCGACGTGAAATATGCTGAGAGATATATTGATGGTTCGTGGAAACAAAGTCATAGTTTTAATTCCTAGATCGAGAACAACCTCGGTCAGGGACGTTCCCAATGTACAAAAGGGGGTGCACGGCCCCACTCAACTTTTCGTGTGAAGTTATTAAAATACCCTTCTAATAGTATTAAAGATCATGTATGTATATTATTTCAGAAAAATTCTAGTATAATTTCTTATTTAGCTCAACTGATAAGAAGAATTACTACTATACTTAAAGTCACTTGTTCAAAACCTGGCTGCACTAACCCGACTAATCATCTACAATATTGTCGAATAACAAAAATACAGACATTTTCTAATAATATTTGTTGTGATGCATACACAAAAACTTAAACTCGAGACCTTATTTAAACATCTAGAGTAATTCCGGTCAAGTCAAACCTCCATTGGTGATTGGGGATAATGTATTTTAGTTTTATTAGATAGTAAAAACAATTTTTATTTCATTACCCCATTCTTGTTTTAGCCATTACATTTGTTTTTACATGTAAGTATAGCAGCAAAACAACAAATTTTGGAATCCAATCTTAAATCCTTGTAGCTCACCACCGGAATAACTTCGTAGTCGGATTTGGAACCGGCAAATTCGCCGGACGGCATCATTCCTAAATAAACAGCTGCTGCAATTGCAAACAATAGTTGAGGTATGTCAAAGTAGCAATTTGATTATTCCTTTTTTTTTTTTCCTGCCCGTTTTAGTAACATAGTTGAGGTATGTCAAAGTAGCAGTTTTGAATCGTAAAGTGATTAGAAATTGCAGAATCGGCGCCAATTTCAAAAGGCAGGTACCGATTTTAAGGTATGTAGAGCAAAGAGAGCATTTTTTAATGATTTCTATAATTTTTTGCTGGTTAATTTGGCTGGGCGGGTTTGATTTACAGTACATCTCTGCAATTCATGATTGACCTTAACTGAGAATTGAGATTTGGAACTTGAAGTAATTGCTTCCTAGGAATAAATTTGGACCTCCTCATCTGATATCTGGATGTCTCCATCTTCCATTTAGTGCGTCTTTAATGCAACCAATTAGAGCCGTTAAACGAACAGAGTTGCTTGTATGAACAAGCTTGTGGTTGTCTTGTTAGTGTTTGTGATCGTTCGTTTGGTCATGAAAATGCCTCCTCTTTGGTTTAGAATCAGATGATTTGTAATTGTCTTGGCAATGAATTTCCTCGGTTCGATCCTTTGTTGAGAATTTCTGACTGCATTTCTTACTGATAATATTGCAGTGGATAACCTTTGTATTTTAGCCCTAGCAATGGCTGTGGAGGAAAGAAACCTAATAGACATCCTAGAAGAAAACAACCCTATTGACATAAACCGATACATGAATTACGTACATTCACCACACTGCGGTGCTATAGCAACATTTTCTGGGACAACACGAGACACTTTTGAAGGCAAGACGGTAGTAGAGCTCAGATACGAAGCGTATATACCAATGGCAGTAAAATGCATCAAATCCATTTGTTCATCTGCCAGATCATCATGGAACATCAACTCAATAGCTGTTGGTCATCGTTTAGGCAGCGTTCCGGTTGGGGAAACCAGTGTTTTCGTGGCGGTTTCGTCTGTTCATCGAGCTGATGCGTTAGATGCGTGTAAGTACGTTATTGATGAGATAAAAGGGTATGTTCCGATATGGAAGAAGGAAGTTTACTCTAATGGAGAGGTTTGGAAAGAGAACTCGGAGTTTATGGAGAGGAAGATGAAGCTCGGGAATCGTGATAAAGTTTGTTGCGGTACGAAAGTTAGGGTTGTGGAAGATGATGATAGAAAAGGTTGTTGCGGTGGGAAGATTAAGGTAAATGATGAGACAGTGAATTCTTGTAGAAATGAAGAAGTGAGTGAAGTAATTGGTTGACACTGGATCCGAGGTCTCGTGATCCACGTGCATCCAATCAAAACATGACACGTGGCATTGAAGAAACGAATCCTAAAAAAACACAAAATCAGGCCACCTGTCGTGTTTTAATTGGATAGCAGACCTGTGGTGCCCTTTATCATTAAAAAATGTGAAAAAAATAATAATGTAGTCATGGTGTATTTTTGTGTTCCTCTGTTGTCTACTTCTAAAAGTAAAGTATTCATGATTGTTTGATAGGTTTAGTGCCCTAGCATTATAACCACACCATACATTTGCCCATAACCGAATCGACTTTACCAAAGTCAAGAATCGACTTTTCAAAGGTCGAGGGTGAGGATCGATCTACGAAAAGTCGATGTCTCAATACGGTGCATCGCATGCACCCAAAATCCTTGTGGTGCAAATATAATGGAGCAATTAAGCCAACTAAATGTTGTGTTTGAGGCTGAAAAAACAAACAAGAATATTTCAATTGAATTTGAATACTGCAATAAAAATCACTAGAATCTTGTTTGTGATTACAATAAGAAACCAAACTTTATCACACCACCACATAATTTGTAACCACACACATAATGCCCAAAAGAGATCATTACACACATATGATCATCAATCAACACAAACTACAAGCCTACAAGCCTGGGTGGGGGTGGAGGGGGTGGAGGGGGTGGGGGAAGGTGGGGTGGGAAGGTGGATTTCAGGATGTTGGTAGAAGACCCCTTGCTGGTGGAAACAGAGCAACAGCACCTCTCTCTGGACTTGAATACTTTCTGTAAACTGCTTTCAGCTTGTTTTCTGCAGCACCATAGTGAAAGCTAACAAGAAGCTTCGCGCATTCTCTGCACACACACACACAGACAAACATAAGAAATCATTACACAAAATTCACTAAGTTTAGTAAAAAAGACGAGACCCCGCGTCACCTTATCTGGTCTTCGGAGTAGCCCGTGTGGTGTTTAAGAGTATCAGTCCAAGCTGGGGTTTTGTTAAGTGTGCAACGAGCAGCGTAAACAGCAGCAGCAGAAAACTTTGATGGACTGTATTGAGTGTTGATTGTATAGTCCACCAAACCAAGTTCAGCATAGAAAAACGCCATGTTTTCAACCTGTAAAGAAAAGACATAAAAGCCCTTCATCAGTTATACCATAAAGTTCACAGCTTTTTCCAGTGCCTGCAAATGTTCTTGAATGTAATATATAAACATACCTCATCATTATCAGAAGGTACAGAAGCCTTGATGTATCGAGCTAGAAACACGTATGGCGTTGGAACTGTTAGATACCACTCTAGCTTTCCCAGAATCGCTTTTTCCATACGGAGAATCTGCTCTCTGACATAAGCATTGTCGCATACAGCTAGAAAATCGTTTATCTGAAAAAGAGAAACAAACACACAATCAAAATTCTATTGTAATGAGGGATCTTGATTTAGGGGGGGGTGACCCTTTTACCTCTGGTGCCCAAATCTCCTCATATTTGCACGCGATAAGCATCGCGCCAATGCCAACCAGTTGAAGTTCCTTTCTTGGAACAGCCCTTTTAGAGAGAAAGCGATCCACTATGTTTACGGTGAGGTACAGGCTTTCAGGCATCAATTTGAATTTCTTGTGGACTTCAATCAACCAATCAACAAGAATTGCCCTCATTTTGGAATTAATCTCTGACTGTGAACTCATGTAGTCCCTAACACGACCGTCCTCCTGAAACAACACGACACACATTATAAGAACACATAATTAACAACTTCAAGAGAGAAAAATATGATTCTTTATAAGCATATAATGATAATACCTCTGTTTCCTTGTAGAAACTGTAGATGTCTTCAACGTACTCAACTGCAGCTAATTCATTCTCGACGTCAGCTGCGTCTATGTTCACTATTGCCACTTTAGGCCTGTGCTCAAGTCCACAAGCAGCCTGTTTTACAAAAATAGGACCAATTCTTGTAAATCTCTACACAGTATATGATATTTTGTATATGAACTAAGGCAACAAAAAGCTGATAAAATAACAACCTTGCTTCTTGCAGTTAGAATTGAAGTGAGGGTTTTTCCGGATTTCTTTGAAGATCCAGACTTTGTGTTTTTTTCCTCCTTGGTCTTGACTTTTTCTTCAGCAGGGTCAATGACGACGACGTTTTTGACAGTTTTCGGCTTGCTAAGGTCCTTCTTAAGGGCAGGTGCTTTCACACCTTTTCCAACAGCAACACCATTCACAACTTCAGCTAGTGGCTTCTGCAATTACACAAAACTTCAAGCTTTTAGTAGCCCCTACTATACAAGCAACAACTTGAGCTTCTGGATTCAAAGAAATAAAGTAGTTCTCGTGTCACAACAAAATAACGAAACACACTTTTTAGACCGTTGACCATAGTGTAGGATCTATTGATTGTTATGGACAACCATGATCAATGGTTTACTAGTGTGTTGTGGCACTATATTTTGCGAGAGCCCATATAATACCTTGGTATTCTTATCTGCTTCCTTTTGTGCTTTAGCCAATAATTGTGCACCAAAGCTCCTGAAATAAGAAAACTTTTAATCGAATTCAAGTAACAAAGAACACACACAATTTGGTTGAAAAAGGTGAAGAATCTACCTTGTAATAGGGGCGAGTAACGTTAACCTTTCCCTCAACACCAGGAGCTTGAACAAGGTTTCCAATGTCTCTTAGGACGCGCCTATTCTTTCCTTCCCTTGTCCAATCTTCTGCTTTTCTGCTCCTTTAATGGTTTAAACATCAATTAAAAGTTTAATCATGTGTTTTTGATTCGCTTATACTCAAAGAAGCTTAATTTAACCAAGAGTCAAAAGGAAACATTGAGACTCACTTCAAACAAGTTAGTTGTTACCTAATGAGAGAACTTTATTTACCAAGAAATCAACAATTCAACCATATAAGCATTATATCAAACACATTTGTTGGTATGACAACTGAAAGAAATGAAAAGTAAGCAAAAAGAAAAATCTTTAAAGTCTTGTTTTTTTATCAATCATGAAAACGCCAAAGACAAAGCAAGAACCAATGAATCTTCATACAACATCTCAAACATACCCCCCAAACAATCATCAATAACCAAAAGCAGATTTCATTAAACTCTGTATCTGTTCTATAAATCTTCAAATCATAAAGAGGCAAAGGACAAAGCAAGAGCCTATATAAATCTTCAAATCAAACACAATTTCAATTCAATAAAAGGTACAAATCCCACAAAAATCTGCAACTCGAAATGCTAAAACATGCAGATTCAGATACTTCTTTGTTTTTTTTAGGGCCATTTATCAAGAATGGCCCTCGAAACGCTAAATCTTCAGATACTTCTTTGTTATTAACCATTTATCAAGAATCACAACAATCATATAGAAATCTCAAGAAGAAAAAGAAAACAGAGCCCCTGAACGAATTCCTATAATCATGAATCACAAACACGAATTCCCATCAATGAAAGGCAAACAATTTGCAAAAAATTCAAATTTCGTGAACAATACAAGATCAGATTGAAAAAAACAGAAAAAGAAAATCAGTAAAAAGCACTGATAATTCATTTCACCTCTCTGCTGATCCTGATGAACAACTCTTGAAGCCATCTCCAGATCTTCGTCCTCTTCTTCTTCGATTTCTTTCAAATCAATCTTACCAAAAACACCTCCAAGACTTGCCAATATCGATGACAAAAACACTCGGAGACGACTGTTACGCGTCTCTCCTTCAGAGTTTCCAGTCGCCACAATTTCTTAAAGATTCTAAAATTTCGCCTCTTTTTCCGTTGATAATTTTTACGAATTATTTGCTGTGCAGAATGAAATGGGATGATAATAATACTGTTACTGAGCGATTTTGAACTAATGAGACGCTCGTTTACACAGGGGAATTTGCTTTATAACGGTCGAAATTTGGTGGTTCAAAACAGGGCCGTTGGATTGTTTTCCATTGACGGTTTCGATTGGATTTGTGTATTAGAAAGTGTTATGTCTATAGCCGTTGGGTGGGGATCACATCATATACTCTTCTCTATGGGCCTAAGTCAAAATGTTAACGTTGATACTAGGTTTTCTTTTGTGGGCTCTGAATTGTTTCAAACATCACGAGTGCTTAACACATATAAAAATAAAACTTCAAAATACATGATTATTTTTCGTGAAAAATAACGACACTTTCATCTTGTATCCGTTTTATTACATAAATTTCATTGGTAGAGATGGTTTTTTTGTATATAACATGAACGATGTTGGGTAACACTAGTGGCGGTGACAACAACGTTTTGTATTACAGGTGCCCATGGACAATGTAACGGCCCGGGCAGACCTAATTTTTTGATGTCATGTAAAAAGTAAAAGTCAAACACACAAAAAAAAAAAAAAAAAAAAAAAAAAAAAAAAGGCGGTGCTCGAAGTATTTTGGGGGAGCCTGTAGAACCTATAACGTCCCATTACTCAGGCTTAGCGACACTACATGAGCCATACTGAATTTAATAAGTACATACGCTTATCATTCTCGTTAGGCCTAAAATGATTAACATAAGTTTCTAAATCAATCACATCACAACCTTATGTTTAATAGTGTTTTTTTTCTTCACTTTTTCAACATGAGATATTACTGAACCACCATTTTTTTTAAGTGACCGGCTTTGCTAATGGTGACTTCTATCGGCACCAGATATTTAATACCAACATTCTATTTTTTTCAATTACTTTCGGCACCACACATGTAAATTTTTTTTTAAATTTTCGGTACCACACTAGAAACGTCGATAATAACGTCAGTGGACTGACGTTTTTCACCCGCGTGACACTTTTATAATATATAATATAATATAATGTCAAATGACACTCTGGCGTTATTATCGAAAACTAATGAGGAACCCTGAGAGAGCCGACTCCAACTACCGAAATACCTCGACTTTTTAGAAACAGTCCGAGTCAAAAGTGCCGATGACATTATTATTGAAAACTAACTTCCACACCAATGACGTTATTTTGTAAAAAATAATTGTGGTGCTCGAATTAATTTTTCAAGTACGCAAGAAATTATAGTGTCGTGAAGAAATATGTAGTGGCGAAAGAAGGGTTATTCGACGCGAGAGAGGTTTGATAGAAAGCTGATACGCAAGCAACATCCTGACCACACACGGTTTCATGCCACGTATGCAATTCCCTATTAAGGATGAAGCCGTGGTCAGGATATATCGCCAGCGATATCTGTTCTCTCTATCGTGAGCTCCTGATCGGAATAACCCGCGAAAGAAACCATTTTAACATCATTAATGGGACGATGGTGAAAAAGGTGGGTGGCGGTGACATAGGGCCCATTTACTATGCAATTTAGAAATGGGCCGGGCTGACTGGGCTGGGCTATTACAATTTGGTCTAATCGGCAAGAAAGAGCAAAACGAAAATGGATTCTTCAGTTCGGTAGTGGCGACGATAATCTCCCCGGAGGTGAAGGGTGAAAGGTCATTCTCTGTGTTGTTAATTTTTCCGAATCGGCGATGCACAATCAGATTCGACGAGGATTGAGGTATGGTTGAGACGATTAGCTTTTGTCAAACCAAAAAGGATTGCGTCGAGCTCAGCAGCTTCAGTTTAAATTGATTTACCAGAGGAAGAAGGAACACGAAGCATGAAGGAGACAGCCCAGGTGATCCCTAATAACAATACCTGCCTGCCGTGGATAATTTTCGAAAGGGTTTTGTTAGAGAACGAACACACTTTATTAAAGGATTGAACTTTTAGTTGATTGTAAGAAGCTCATGCATTCAATTGTCGGTATTTGATTTTTATTTTCTTCTCATTGTATCTTTCTTTCTTTTTGGAGATTGTTTGTAAAATGCTGCAAATTGTGCTCGGTTGGTAAATTTGATCTGGAATAATCCAATAACCCAGCTTCAGTAGAAAAGCATTTCTTTCAGTTTTAATTTTATGCAGATGTTCATGGCAAGAAGGTGTTTTTTTTAAGCATATAAGGTTTAGTTTTGCTTGAGAATGCAGATCAAATCGATGAACTCATATAAGGTGTAAAAGGGGAAGAAAAAATGATGTTTTAATGGCTTGTATGCTTAATTTGAATTACTTTGAATTTTCGATTTGTATGATGCGTATGTGTTGTGTATTACCCTAATTTCCTCCCCTCCCTCCCCTCTCAAAACGCGGCACCTCCTCCCAGCCCTCTTCCCAGATTAACTCATCTTCTTACACAATATTGAGAATGTGAATTGTGAAATTTCATTGTTATTTGTTAATATTAAGAATGTGAATTGTCAAATTTTGTGAAGTTAAGGTGAGATTGAGGTTTATTATATCACATCTATTTTTGGTTCTAATTTCAGGTGTACTATTCAACACTTTGAGGTGTCTCCGCAAGCGCCAGCAGCAGCTGGCGTCGCTCTGAAATTCCATTGATTTTTGCATTTAAACCCTAATTTGCTTCAATTTCTTAACAAAAATTTCATGAATGGTGATTTCAGACATCCGTCGACCCTTTTCAACAATTATTATGTCAATATGCCTCCGCATGAATCACTTGAAAAAGGTTTGTCGTTTGAATTCTCAGCTTCTTCCATTTTAGTTAACAAACAACATTTTTCAGTCGCCTCTTCCTCATGGATTCAGTATCTCCAGAGGAGGAGCTCAGTCGGAATGACGTTTCTGCCCAGCTTTTTCTCTTCTCTCTCCTCCCTAATTGGCAGAGAAATCCCTCCCTCAATAAGCTAATTCCCATTTTATCACCATTACACCTCTCTGATTTCTTTAACCAATACCCGGCTTTGAATCCCCAGACTGCCATCAACTTTTTTTATCATCTCTCGCGTGTTCCTTCTTTTAACCCAGATGTTAAGTTATATTCATCTTTGCTCCGCATTTTGATTCCCAATAAGCATTTTGGGGTTGCTGAAAAAATAAGGATTTTGATGACTAAAGCTTGTCAGTCTGTTGAGGATGCACGGTTTGTGCTGAATATGTTTGAAGAGATGAATCGCATTGATGGTGTGTTCCAGTTCAAGCTTAGTGTTAGATGCTATAACTCATTGTTGATGATGCTGGCACGTTTTTTGATGATTAATGATATGAAAATGGTGTATGAAGAGATGTTACAGGATAAGGTATCACCGAATATTTATACGTTTAATACCATGATTAATGCATATTGTAAGCTGGGGAATGTGGGTGAAGCAGATATATATATGAGTAAGATTTTGCAAGCAGGTTTGAATCCAGATACACACACCTACACATCATTCATTTTGGGCCATTGTAGAATTAAGAATGTAGATGGTGGCATCAGAGTCTTTTCGGCTATGAGCCAAAAGGGTTGCCAGAGAAATGAGGTTTCTTACAATAATATTATTCATGGATTGTGTGAAGTGGGGAGGCTAGATGAGGCCATGAAGCTCTTTAAGCAAATGGATGAGGATTCTTGTCGTCCCAATGTCCGGACATACACAATTCTTATTGATGCATTGTGTGGTGTAAAGAGGAGATTAGAGGCAATGGATTTGTTTAATGAGATGAGAGAGAAAGGCTGCATGCCAAATGCTCACACTTACACTGTACTCCTTGATAGTCTGTGTAAAGACAGGAAGCTTGACGATGCAAGGAAGCTGTTGAATCAGATGTTAGAAACAAGATTGGTTCCGACGATTGTGACATACAATGCTCTCATTGATGGTTACTGTAAAAAAGGGATGGTTGATGCTGCATTTGAGATAGTGGAATGGATGAAATGTAATAAATGCAGCCCGAATGCCCGAACGTATAATGAGTTGATTTATGGGTGCTGCAAGGATAAAAATGTTCACAAGGCGATGAAGCTACTTTCTACCATGCTTGAAATGAAGTTAGAACCTAGTTTAGTCACTTACAACTTATTAGTTGACGGGCAATGCAAAGAAGGTCACGTGGATAGTGCGCTTAGGTTGCTTAAGTTGATGGAAGATAGAAATGTTACACCTGATGGATTTACGTATTGCTCTTTAATTCTTGCCTTGTGCAAGGCAGGGAGGGTTGAAGAAGCTCAGAGCATGTTTGAGTCTCTCAACGAGAAAGGTATTGAGGTGAATGAAGTTATTTACACCGCTTAATAGATGGGTTCTGCAAAGCTGACAAGCTTGACTTTGCTGTTTATTTGTTTGAAAGAGAGATTGAGAAAAGAAAATTTTAAACTCTTGGACTTGCAATGCTTTGGTCTCAGGAATGTGCAAAGTAGGTCAAATGCTTGAAGCATCTGAATTTTTGGAAAGAATGAGTAAGAGGGGCGTAAAGTTCACAGTTGTTACTTACTCTATTCTAATTGAACATATGCTGCAAGATTTTGCATTTGACCATGCCTATGCACTTCTTAATCAAATGAGTTCTCATGGATGTAAACCTGACATATGTACTTACACTTCTTTTCTTGTTGCCTATTGCAACCAAGCAAAGTTGAAAGAAGCTGAGGATATTATTGTTAAAATGGAAGATGAAGGCATTCAGCCAGACGTCATGACTTACACTGCTTTAATTGATGGTTATGGACGCATAGGATCAACAAGCGAAGCCTTCGGTACTCTCAAACGTATGATGGATGCTGGATGTCAGCCTTCTCACTATACCTATTCTGTCCTAGTTAAACATCTTTCCCGTCAAAGACTCATGAAAAGATCTGTTCAATCAGGGGAGAAACCTTGAAAGGCAAGCCAATCTGATAAACATTGTTGATGTATGGAAGATAATGGAGTATGATACTGCATTAGATCTCTTTGAGAAAATGGCTCAACATGGTTGTTCTCCCAATCTTAGCACGTATCTTGCGCTTGTTACTGGTTTTTGCAGAGAAGGAAGACTTCAAGAAGCTTGGAAATTGGTTGAGCATTTTGAAATATTGGGTATCGCTCCGATGAAAATATATATGATGCGCTGATTAATTGTTGCTGCAAGTTGAAAATGCATGAGGAAGCCTTGAGGATTGTTGATATGATGGTTAGAGATGGTCTTATGCCACATCTAGAGTCTTACAACCTACTGGTTTGTGGGTTATATGATGAAGGGAGTTTTGAAATGGCCAAAAAAGCATTCTGTAGGCTGCTTGATTGTGGGTACAATCATGATGAAATAGCTTGGAAGCTTCTGATTGATGGTTTGCTTAAGAGAGGACTAGTTAATGAATGCTCTGAACTGGTAGATGTCATGGAGAAGAATGGTTGCCAATTGAATGACCAAACTCATTCAATGTTGATTGAGGGGCTTCTCAAGATAAAGAAGTGACATTGACATAGCACAATGTATGATCCTTTGAGGGTTTTTACCATATTGTTGAATGTTTATTTCGGTACATTCACAGTTAACTAAATTGTTCTTTTATCAGGCTGTTAGTGGTGATCTAGTGTGTGAAATTCCTCCGGGAGCAGTAGCAGCTGCTCAGACATCATAATGCTGTAGTCACTGCAATGCTTTGCTCTGCCCTTGTGAGCGAGCCAACTGATTCATGTTCAGCAGGCAGGAAGGACAAAGCCATGATCATAGGACTAGACCCTACAAAACAGTTCTTGTTGCATGTTGCTGCTGGTTAGATTCGTTATTTTTCTGGGTCTCTGTTTCTCTTTAAGATTAAGTGTAATATATTTTTGTTGAATTCATCAGGAGGTGGAGCTGAGAGAGATGTTTGGGTTCGGGTTCAGAAGAGCATCTTCCAAGGTGTGAGCCAGGTAAACAACCATATTGACCGAACTAGAATTCCAAGTTTACAAGTGATAGCTATTGGAAGAATTTCGTTCTTCTGTAATAAGGGGGGACATAATTCTATGGCTTTAATTCTTGAACTATTTGCTAATGCATAGGTCACTAGTGGTTATTTTGATTTATTTGCAGATTGTGAATTCTGTGATTATGAACCACACCATGTTACCATTTGAGACGGGCTGTTCTATACAAAGTTCTGTAATTTGTAGTAACGCATACAACTTCAAGAGCGTGTCATGTTGAAAGATTGCCAGGTGATCTTTTCTCTCTCTTTTCTTGCTGTTAGTTTCCCTACTGGAAAATGATCTTTTTCTCTACACATTCGTAGTCCATAGGCCATTGATCACTGCAGACCCCTTTTTTATGTCGCCAGATCTTCAACTTGTGCTTATCGCGTGCACATTTGTTCTTACGTTTGTACCCCCGTTTTTAATATATCAGATTGAGAAGGTTATGTAGTAACTGGTGGCAGTGAACATAAAAGGTGATTCCTTGGCAAGCAAAGAAAAGAATAATTTCATTCATTCATCTGCATTCAACTTACTTTATTTCTGATATATATATATATATATATATATATATTTGCAATAAAGTTTTTTTCAATCATATGTATGAAACTGGGAGAAATTTTGTCTTGCGACATATTTTTTCACGGTTAGTTGTCAATCTAGCAGGCTGTTTTGGGAATAAATGTCTGTGAATTCTCTTTTGGTATTGTTGTGTTTTATATGTCGAATGGCGAGTTCATTGTACAAACCTATGTCAATGACGATAATAAGTAATGTCAGTGACAGTGCTAGACATATCTAGGGCTGTTAACGAGCGAGTTGAATAAGTGTTGTTCAAACTTGTGTTTAGTTAGGTCACGAGTTTGTGCACGATCATTCGTTTAACTGACAAACAAAAATATATGTTCAAGCTTAGTTCGTTAAGATCACGAGTTTGTTCATGATTGTTTGTTTAGCAAACGATTGATATGTTCAAGCTTGGCTCATTTATAAAGAAAAATTATTCAAGCTCGTGTTGGAGTTTGGCTTGCTACACGTATTTTTGCTTTTCAACCCGAACTCGGCTCGAGTTTGGGTCGTTAAGGTATAAAAAAAATGAAGTTAAATTATATAAATAACAAAGTACAAAGCAATATTTAAAAATCATAGTACCAAAAGAATTACGATAACTTTATAAATAACGCAAGTTCGTAAACATTCAAGAGCAAGCTCGTGTTTGGTTTTTTTAAGGAAACGAGCTTATTATTTCGTTCAAAGTTGATTCATTAAGCTGAATAAGAGAACGGTCACAAAATTGTATAATTACTTGTTATTACAATTTTGTGAGGTATAAATAATGAATTACATGAATGAATTATCAAGGAGGGTTTGCCTTAATTATTATGAAACCCAAGGATATGACAATGATATATGAGAGGGACATTATACTCTCACTTTTAATAAGATAAATGTTTAATGATTATTTTTAAATTCAAAAAAGATATAATGTCAACATGCATTATTTGACAAAATGTTGGTTTGTTTGTTAGTGGCTCATGTCAATTATTAATTCAAGTAGGACGAAATTTGAGACCGTAGCTGTATTTATTAGCCTTTTCTAACAGAAAAAAGACAACTTCCTATTTTTTTTCATTTTTGAAGGAACCACACTAAATTAACAATTGCTACACTTTATTACATGTCTATTTTTAAATCTTATTATGATATCCAGACAAATTTAGTGAAATCTTAGCCAAAGCGCTCTACTTTATTTTTCTTTTAGGTGGTCACATGACCTTTCGGTGTCCGAAGACGATCTTGCGTGTTGACGGAGTTTTGACTCTTATTTAAAAGTTTAATCTGCTTCAGACTTCTTCATTACACTTACACCAAAGCCATTATATACATATATATATATATATTTTAACATTCAACCTTAAAATGCCATGGTAATTAAGGACTTATGTGTGTCAGACATTTACCTCGAAACAAGAATGAGAGAGTCCAGGGACACCACACCCTAAATCAAATTTTGCGAAAATTAATCGAATCAGTTAATCCCAGAACACCACGAAACAAGAATGAGAGCCCGGGGACCCACCGCCTAAATCAAACTTCCGAATTAATCGAGTCAGTTAATCCCAGACACACAATAATCAGGTAATCCAAGATACACAAGACTATATAAAAAGAAAGTCCACTATTAGAAATTGTTTGCATAGTGCGCTTTTATGATTTTAACGTAGTGATGAAAGTCATTGCACTTTCTGATGAAAACCAGGTTTCAATCCCGCATCACCAAGTACATAATGTTATTAATCTATATTATATAGGTAGGGGATGGCCAATACAAGTAGCCACACTACATTGCCCAACCTATATTATATAGGTAGGGGATGGCTTATACATACACCAAATATGTATGTACTTCTACTACTATTAGATATATAGCTCATTGACATATACAACCACCATAAACATAGGCACATGGATATTTTATATTAGCATATACATATATATAACAACATATATCAGTGTACTTTATTCATAATAAATTGTACCTTTATTGAAAAGTTTTCATTTTACAACAACCTGTGCATTGTTTTTCACTAAAGGATTTATAGGGTACCCTCACGGGAGCGGATCTGGAGTCGTAAGGTGGTATCTCCGTATTTGAAGATACAACGTAAAAGCAAGCGTGTTTTGAGGTATGTTTTACGCACTTAAAACACGCTTACTTTTTACGTGGAGGTCTGGATCCCTTCCGATTAACATCCTCCAATGATTCCTACAGTACAGCTAAAAATGACGATATTGCCCATAGATAAGATGGTACTGCTAAAAAAAAAAAAAAGGGACAGTATCGTCATTTTTCTTGCACCACAGGGATCACGGAAAGTGTTCAATGAAAAGGATCCGAGCTCCTTTTACGCGTACTCATCATATGCGGAGGTACCATCTAAAAATTTCCTTATACCCTCAGGAGCTGCAACTTGCTTGCATAAGCAATCGCGATCCAGTCTGGTTGTGCTGCAGACCACTGCAACTGATTAATCTCGCCCGGCGGTGTACATTGACATCGGATCAATCCCATTTGGCCCAGCAATCGTCGGTAACTCCCAGATAAGCGCCTGAGCATCGTCTCCGGCAGAACATAAATGCCGGGAACTCTGCGGAGCCCAAGAAATTGCATTCACACTACCTTGGTGCCGCTCCAATTCCGCCACCGGCATCGTCGGTGTCCTTATATCCAAAACCACAACTTTATTACTGTCCATTAGAATGGTTGCCATATACCTCAAATCCTGCTTGTTCCAAGCTAGTCTTAGCAAAGGCGTGTCAGGTTGCGGGCTTTCGTAAATGATAGTTGAGTGTTCTTTATCCCTCAGATCGAAAATCCGCACCGATCCATCGGCTGAAACCGAAGCGAAAACTCCGGCACCGCCCCAAGCGATGTCGTATACCTCCTTATCATGAGCAATCAACTGAGTCTCCACTACATTTTTCTCAATATCCCAAATAGTACAAGTAGTGTCAATACTAGAAGTCCCAATCCTACGTGGCTCGACGTCGTTCCAGTCAAACGAGGTCAACGGTGCACAAAATTCACTTGTTTTGCTATTATTGAAAACAGACACGGCTTCAACCGAGTTGTCACGAACCTCCCAAAGACGAAGGTAGTCGCCGGAGGAGGCTAGTAGGTCCGAGGAGGTAGGGCTAGGGTGAAACATTAGCTTAGTGGGAGGATAGGGGTGGTTAAAATGGAGGCCTGGGGTAGGTTTGAGAGAGAGGGAATCTGTGTCAAAAGAGAGGATATCGACACAGTTGTTATGATCTTCAATAAAGCTTCCAACGGCGAGACGCCGGCGATGGTTGGCGTCAGCCGGGGAGGAAGAGAAAGACATGGCATAGATTTGATATGGAGAGTCATATATAACAGAGTTCTCAGGAACGAGAACCGGATCTTTGCCTGCGTTTTCCATATCTTCTTTTCAACAAAAAGGGATTTGCACTTGCAAGTTCTTACTTTTCGAGTTTACGGATTACCAGCTGCAACAAGAATTCAAACCATAAGTTTGAGTGGTAGATATGCATTTTAAAGACTATAAGTACAAAGTTCTAAATGTGTATCCACAGCTTTGGGCCAAGATTAAATACAATTTGATCTAAAAGGAATGTATACAAATGCATGATACATAAATAAACACCCCAAAAACTGGATAACCACAATACATAACCATATATCATTGAATAGCAATGCAGAATTTTCGGTTTTAAATACTTTTAGGCATAGAATTCAGTAAGATTTTGTGTTCCTCTTTTACCTATCTCTTTAATTGTATTTGGAAGGAGGTCGAAAGAAAAAACATAAACTCCCCCCGAAAGGCAAACAAAATAACTGAAGATACATAGCTTTTCATACCTATAATAAGCAGACAGAAGTGCAATAATGTCAACCAGAAAATGAGACAAAAACCAAAGCCAGAAAATATACGCTTGAGCTGTTATACAGTATATTGTATCAAAGCTTAAGCTTTAGAACACCTGCTACAAAATGCCTGACTTCTTCAAATTCATCATCTCTACAAAATGCCTCATGTAACATATTACACTCTAAAACTGAATGCATCTGTTTCCTTTACAATCAGGAGTAGTAGCCTTTTGTTTACTCAAACGGAAAATATCATAGCCGTAAATAATGCCAGAATTTCGGGCAACAAGATATACTTACACCTATAGTTTACCATCTCTCCCAAAAGCTTGAAACTGATGGAGAGGTAGATAGTTAACGTTTTATACATTTTAACACGTCCCTAAATTGCAGGCTTATAACAAGATTGAGAGACCAAACACTTGAAACAATATATAAATACGAACACTACGTTTCCACAGAGGTTTGAATTATCATGTCTACCAAAAGCTTAAGCATTTAGGAGATATGGTAATTCAACATAGTTAGCCAGCAAACATCCGAATTCTCGAGAAATTAAGCAAAACACCAAAAAAAATCTTGAGGACAGCTCTAGTTGTAAAAGGTACTAAAGAAACAGATCAATCAAAACATTAACTGCAAAAAATGCATATTAATCTGCAACAAGTGCACACATAAAAATGCAAAAAAAAAAAGAAACAGATTTATTTCCTTATTCAACAGAAAAAGCTAGAGCTGGTCAGCTGGATGAACAAAATAATCGAAAAATTATTAACAAACATTGAAAATCAAAAGCTAAGAATCGTCCCTAATCAAACCATTCAGCAAATTTGAAGACGTATTAAGCTCAAAATTAACTCAATAAAATTAAAAGAAAAAAAAGGGGAAGGGAGAAAAAGAAGAAGATCACCACCAATTAGCAAGCTTTACGGGGGACTGAATTGCCAGAAATCTTACGACTAGACTGACCATGGTGATCTTGCTATGATCGGAAAATGCTACCACCGTTGACTCGCACGCTCCGCCGTTGACTGGCTCTGCATTTTCGAAGGATAATATAATTCTTATTAAAATATCAATGGCAAAAACGAGGGGATACTATCGAGTAGCGAGTAGGGAAGAAAGAGAGACCAGATAGGCCAGCAGCATTTGTGAAACGAGTCGAGCTGCTCGATGCTTAGCTCGTGAAATACTCGTTCAAATATAATTCAACCAATTCGAGTTGAATTCGAGCAGTTTATCAAAATTAATGAGTCGAATTCGAGCATTTGAAAACTTGACTGTTCATAAACTTATTGAACATTATTATATCACATTAAAAATATATATTCATTTGTATTTTTTTTCACGAACCGCTCGAGCACTATAAAGTTTAACATTCAACGCAAAGCGGCCTTTCATCTCCTTATTTCGTCGTGGCACACTTCCACAACAAGCACCGCCCGGCTTTTTTTTTTCCGAACTGCTTGAGGTCTATTTGGAGTTTGAAGGAAATTAAAATTTTGTAATTAAAACATAATTAAGCTAATTTCGAACAAATTTTTCCTTATCTGAACGATCTCGACCCGAGTTCGAGCATCTAGGTTTTGAATGTTTACTTTGATTCGATAAGTAAATATTTGTTACGAGTCGGATCATTTACACACTACGCTTTGCAAATTTGGGGGGAAATTTCGGGTGGTGTATCAGATGGTAAAAATACAGTGTGTAAACACACATATTTTGTAGTGCTAAGCACCGCATTTTAAGTCAAAAGTAGTTGTATCCGTATTCATTCGTATACATCATCTAAATGAATTCTGCGAGTTTGGTTGAAAAACCGGGTATATATAGGATATTGCACTCTTTAAAGATATCACAATAAGTTTATCGTAAATAATAGTCATATTTTGCAGGCACGACCCGAATCGAGTTTCAATAAAGATATATTATTGCATACCATAGAAGTCCATCAAAGTTTACAAGATTTGGATTCTACACATAAAAGTAGAGTGAGCGATCATTTTTGATTTTTTGTGTAGATACGAAGATGGTAAATCTCTAAAACACATATTAACAAGCATTTAGGATATTTTCCGTGTGTGCTCTAATTATGCTTATTTCTTCCTTAACGACAATGTTTCGCAATTTTTTTTCTTAATCATGTTTCATCCTTGTCAATTTTTATTACATTTTTAGGATGCGTGATGTAATATTTGCTTGATTTACATTAAATAGTTATATCTACACATTTGTCATTATTTTACCACATCATGTCATGAATCTTGTCTTTCTCGGTTCAAACTTGTTTGAGCTAACAATTATTCGAGATCAGTTTGATTGAATTGATATAGTATGTTAGTTCGATCCGATTAGACTTCTAAGTACGAACCTAATATTAAAAAGGTTGAATTTTAAAATGCTCGAATTCGGTTCGTTATGTTTTCTACTTGATTGGTGTAAAGGTGACTTGTTTGTGGGCATAATCATAGGCTTCATTCATAGCCTATATCTTGCATTATTATAAAAGGAAAGATTATCAGAAAATCCATACCAAATTTAAGATCAATTTATCAATTCTCTCCCATAATGTCATGGCTCATGAAATCTTGTTTCCCCGATCCCCACCACCACCCTCCTCAGTCCCATTCCTCCACCACAACCACCACCTTCTTCACCACCACCATTTCCTCTCTTCCTGATGACCTTCTTCTTGAATGTCTTTCAAGAGTCCCCAATTCTTCCCTCCCTTATCTCCACCTTGTTTGCCGCCGATGGGCTTACTTACTTGACTCACCAATCTTCCACTCTATCCGCCTCCGCCACCATCTTCCCCACCTTACTTTATTTTCAATCTCAATTCATGATTCCACGCTTTTTACTGCTAGTCACCGGCTGAATTTTGATTCAAGTTGGAAGCTTTCTTCGTTTCTTCCTTCTAATAAGGCAGTTTCTCAACATGGGTGTTTACAGTTTTGCTTTCTCAATCAAGAATTGCTGCAATTGGCCGGAAAATCTACATTCTTGGCCGGACATTGATGCTCCGGTTCGACACGTGGACGGGGACTTTGGTTCCTAAACCTGCAATGCTTGTGCAGAGAAAGAAGTACGCCGTTGCAGTTGTTGGTGGAAAAATCTTCGTCGCCGGAGGTTGTGCTCGGTCGGCGGCGGTGGAGGAATACAACCCACTTTTAAATAAATGGGACATCGTCTCTCACGCGCCGAGAAAAAGGTACGGCTGTGTCGGTGCATCAGTCGACGGCGTATTCTACGTCATCGGCGGCTTAAAAATCGGTTCCTCCGGTAACAATAATAATCAACGGTTAGCTTTAGCTTCACGGACACTCGGCCCAGAAGCTGTACATATATACGCGAGCTCCATGGATTTATACGACGTGGCGGCGCGTGTATGGCTAAAAGCCGCGCCGTACCAGGCGGTGGTTGTGTAGTGGCTGCTTGCTCTTCCGGTGGGTATATATACATACTTTCCAGCCATGCGGTGGAGCTTTCGTTCTGGAAATTTAATGGGCTACGAAAAAGCAGTGATTTTGGAGAATGGTGTAGAATCAAGAGTCCGCCATTACCGGCGCAGGTACGGTTGGACACGACGGTGAGGTTTTGCTGTGTGGGTGTCGGTGAAAAAAATGTGGCTTTGATACAAGTGTCTGGTTGTATAGATGATTTGTTAAGGAGAAGTGGGAGAAATGAGAGGGGATTGAAAGAAGGGTTGGTGTTGGTTTACGATACAGTGGCCGGAGAGTGGCGGAGAGGGGCGGACTTGCCGGAGGTGATCCGACGTGCCGCTTGTGTTTGTGTAGAATGTTGAACGACTTAGACGACAGAGATTGGCGGAGAGCGGTGAACTTGCCGGAGGTGATTCCGCACGGTTTGTGTTCGTGTAAAGAGTGATTGATTTTAAACCATCGAGTCATACTTGTGGCATAGGCCACCATTAAATTTTCCTTGTGCAAAATATTAAACATTTGGAATTTCATACTAGGGGCTGCCGGAGAGTGGTGGACTTGCCGGAGGTGTTTTCAACTCGCCGCTTGTACTCGTGTATGATGTTGAACATTTTAGATTGTCGTTACGAAAAAATATACAAAATGACATGTAACACACACAAAGGTTTAATGATTTTCGAAAGAAAAACAAAATTATTCAAAAACGATAAAGTTTCGTTATTAAAAAGATATATAGGGTGTATGTATACGTTGTTCTATACGTGTTTTTAGCGTATCTGGTATTTTGGATTAGTCATTGGTAACATGTATTATTTCGTTTTACTCCCATTTCTTTTTCATATAATAGAAACGTGTATGATGATAGAGTATGATCTAGAAATCTACTTGCATCTAATGGGATATTTAAATGTTCAACTTTATTTATAGTGTGTTTTGTGTCATACGTCCACTGAATGTATATTGATTTCCTTATTAAGGACATCTTACTGTATGATTTTTCCGTTGGGTACAAATCCATACAAAATTGAATAACCATAATTCATTCATGCCCCTTTTATAGCTAGTATTAAAGGGTTGTAGCAAAAAGTTAAACATAAAGCCCCCTCTTGATTGGTGGAGACACCTTTAGATTCACGGGGTTGTTGTTTGAGTGTGAAACTTTTGACTAGTAGTGCTTTTTTTTTTCATGATAAAGAAAATGATTTTGACAATAAAAACTTTACCGCTCGGGTATCGACCCACAAAGAATCACTTTTAAGCTTATTGGTAATCCATTTTTCCTAAGACTACTTAATTTACAAAATTAAAATAAGTGTATGTGCATGTGATTTTGTTTGTATACTAAGCTTCTTGCTTGAAGGGAGAATACAGGGTATCGAACTCTTATTTGACACTTTAAAGACAAGACTGTCATTACAATATTTTTATTTTTTATTTTATCACCGAGCTATGTTTCTTAGGACATTTTGAAAATACATATTATGTGTGTAATGGGCAGCCTTGTATGAACGAGTTTCACGATTATGGCGAGTTTATGTGTCTAATCATTATTAATATTTGACTATTAGTGCTTTGAGGCTAAAGGAATAGAAGAAGATTAATGATATATAATTTAGACTAATTAAATTGGACGTTGAAAGAAGTGAATACGACTAAAAATTCACAGCTAACAAAGTTATTTGTCCACTTGGGTGGGTGTGGGGTAGGTTGTGGCATTTTGGGATGGGGTGCTTTTTCCCTGGTATAGACGTATGCGGGCACTGGTCCGCAAGTAAAAGACACTGACCACACGCTGGCCATTCTCAGTATTTAAATTGTGTGGTTCTGATCGTTTCACCTGTCACTTCACCTCAAAAAACCTCACCACACAATAACTTCCCTTTGGGATGGGGGGAGTCTCAAAACATAGATTAGGAATCCAATGTAAAGGGCCCACCCAACATGCTGTGTTCTGCACTTCAGCCAACTTATTCCCTTTTTATTTTTATTTTTAGAGCGGTTAATGAATCGAGAATCGGTTGTTCAAACTCGTGTTATTTAGGTTATGCGTTCGTTTGTAATCGTTCGTTTGATAAATATACAAAAGATTATGTTTAAATTTGGTTTGCTTAGGTCACGAACTTATTCGCGATTTTTGTTCGATAAACAGATAAAAAATTATGTTCAGACCCTTCTTGTCGAAAAGACGAATTGTTCGAGTTGAGTTTCATACGTTTAAGCTTGTGTTTGGCTCGAGTTCAACTCATCAATGTATAAAAATCAAATCCAAACACATTAATAACAAATTATAAAACAATATTCAAATATATCACAGTATAAAACTAATTTCCGTATCTTACATTCTTGCATTTGATACTTGTTGCATGACACGACTAATGACAAGTTTCGTGTATCACCACAACGAAAACTATCTATGGTTGAATTTAAGGGCTTGTAAACTTCTTAATGTTTCTCCAACCCAACAAATTATCTGCAAGACAAGATTAGCCGTCAGAAGGCGATCCTTGTGGAATCCTTTCAACCCTCAAGTTAGTATAGCGTAGAGAGTTTGACGATTTCAAAAATCGTCGGTATAAACTTTAGGGCCCTTTTTCGAGATAACTTATCAAAGCTCCAGGAACAACACAATAACATTCAAAAGAGGGGGGTGGTTGTGAGATATTTTAGACTGCGCTTGATAGTGATCAAGCTGCCTACGTATCCGATGTAGAGATTGAAATCAAGTATTCGTAATTCCTTAGGGATCGTTTATATAGAGGGCTTGTGCCTGAGAGTTAGATGTAAAGGTGTCCATGGTGGACACCGATTGGCGTGTTCCCTAAGAAAAATGATTATGACTAATTGATCTCATTGATTTTAGGAGATAATTGTGATATTCAAATATTCGTATTAAGTGATAAAGATTGGAGCCTTTATTACTCGGGATTCCTTCTATAATTATCACGTGGGAAATACGATTAAGGATCGACTCTGGCCGACTTAGCCGGCCTGAGCTGAATTGGCTGAACCCTTCTACGTTCTGGCCGACCTATGGAGGCCGGGGAGGATAGCCGAGCAGGCATCGGCTCAGATTCTCGTGTGCGTAAGAGGCTTGGTCCGGAAGGGACTTAGGCCGACCCGTAAGGTCGGACACGAGTTGGTTCGAACACAAGTATTGGCCGACCTGCAGGGGTCTGGATAGCCTTTGCGCCTATATCGCTTGGAGGTTGATCCTAAGAAGAGGCCGATCTACGGAGGGACCGGGGAGAGTAGCTGGGCTACTCGGGCTTGACTGCTAGGACATCCGACCATCTAGACAACCTTTCTCACTCTATACCTAATGTTGATCCACCGAAGAGGTGCCACATAGGTACGTTCAGTTTTTGGCATCGTCATAAGCCCTCCAGATCCAGCCGAGCCTTGGTTGTGTTGGAAAGGTGTCTAAGCCCAATCGGGTTGGACCGGATCCGACCGGGTCAGGTCATTTACAGTCTATTTAGTTCATGTAATAACTTTGTTATGATTAATAAAAGCACTTATGTTATTATATATTGTTTATCTTCATATTATTTGTTGTGCATATATAGTAACGTCCCTAGTATCAAACTGTGATAGAGAAACAATGATAGTGATTATGGTTGATGAGATCTCTAATCACTATAACAAGTTTGGTACTTAAATGTCTCTAGTCTTATGTATTGTCAAATGGGACATTGATAGTATATTCACGTATTGGATGTCTTCTATCTTTTAGAATATAGAGATAGATCTCGCTTCATCAAGTGTAGAGACACTTGACCGTGTGACGTGGACGTGTATTAGAGAATGCGACGTTAGATCGATTCCACTTACATTAAGTGTCACACTATGTGGCGGTTGTGTAATTATCCTTGTAATCGAGTCTTCATGGCATCACGGTGTGGATTGTCATACTTTGACACTATTGAGATTCCCCAGCCACGGGCGATCATGCGGTAGGATTGGGTATGATATTGAAGCACGCGGAGTATACATGATTGGTCGTCCGGGAATCGCGTATCCTATGATTGTGATCGAATATCTGAAATGGCCTTCTTATAATGAATGTCTAGCTCTCGAGAATCTTTGCAAAGTGGGAGTAAATGTGTTATTCCGAGAGAGCATGCTGTCCAGATTATAAGATACGATTGTTAATGTATTGACACTCGAGATACGATCGTATGGATATTATTACAGTGATAGGATTGTAAGTTACATGGTAACTGCTTCACATGAAAGGTAGTAGTCATTGCTTTTGACTATTCCGATGATTGAGGGTCACGGTGTGTTGCTAGACGCTATCCCGTGAACGTTAGGCATGAAGGGCATTTTAGTAAATTGCACTTTGTGTCTACGACCAACATATTCGGAAGCCTATCGGGTCACACACATATGAACATCGAGTCGGATTAAATTGCAGTTATAGTTGATAACCAAATAAGGAAATTTTATCTCTAGACTATAAATGTTATAGTGGTAAATTAATATGGTGGTATTTATTTATTATGAATAAATAAAATACAAGATATTAATTATATATAAATTATATTAATTAAAGAATATTCCGGAAGTCAATTCATTGACTATTGGGGCGCCACATCTAGGGTATAAGAGATACACTTGGATTGTGCACTTTAATTAATAATATTACCATAATATTAATATAAGAAATTAATTGATTTTGGAAAAATAGATTTATGGTAATAAGATAATTATATTCAATATAAGATATTGGCAAAATTAATTATAATAAAAGAGATAAATCAATCTAATTGATTTTCCTTATTTTATTGGGAAAATGTTTCTCTTCTCCTCCACTCTCAGGTTGGGCGCCCTACACTATAAATAAGAGGTGGGTGTCAAGCTCTTTTCAGACATCACAATTGCAAAAGAGCTCATAGCTTCTTGTGTAAAATAGAAGAGCAATTCATAGTGAGTTTGTGAGAGAGGAAAAAGGCCGGTCCAAAGCAACCGGAGTGTTCCAATAGCAATCCAGGAGGATTCCGGCGAGGAGTTTGTGTGGATTAAGCGATAGAGGCCGGACGCGTGGACGGCTTGCATGACTGCATTTCTCTCCGTTGACGGTCAAAGCGACGATCTTATAGATCATCAAGGTATAACCATCAAACTACTTAACGTGTTTATTGCATTAACCATCAAATTTTAAATTCACTGCGTTAAACTAGTGATTTCTAACAGTTGGTCGGCTCGGATCTGCCTAAAGGGTAGCTTGGTTTGGTCATCTAGCTTATAGGTTACAAATTCGAGTTGCCAGGTGGCCAAGCTAGTTATGACGCCTTGGTAACTGTCTTGAGAATCGAGGCGTCATTGCCCACTAGCTCCAACTTTCGAGGTAAGTGGGGGGGGGGGGTTATAACCCCGTCGGATCAATCGTTTCATAACAGCGTTGTCTAGTAAACCAGAAGATCTACTACCGGTTGCCGATTTCCATTCTTCGTCTCTCAATCTTTATTTTTGCAAGTAAGTGTTTCTTCCTTCTCATTTTAGCTTCATAGCTTGATTTCCATTGTCCTTAGATATAAACCTTGTTCCATCAGAACCCTAAGTCTGACTTCGTGGAGATGGTTGTTGCGGATAATAGAGACGTTGGGTCTATCTTGGGTCAAGAAGACCTGGACGAGAATACGAGATATGTGAGCGGTATGGGGTCAATAAAGCAAGATTTTCCCCAAAGTTGCCTCCGGAGCCGCATTTATTTGCTCCGGACCCGCCGGAGGGTTTTTGTACGGTTCACCGGGAATACTTCGAGGTAGGTTTGAGCGGCTTTTTTGCCCGGCACTTCTCGCCGTACTCCGGCATTATGGGCTCGGGATTTCCCAGATAGCCCCCAATGGCATCATGGCCATCATTGGGTTTGATATCTGGTGCCGGCTGTTAAACCTAAAGTTTAGCGTAAAGAAGTTTAGGTACTTCTACCACTGTGTAAGGGTAAAGGACTACCCCTACCGGTAATACTTTTCCAGGAGGCAGGGACGGCCGTCCGACATTCCCATACTTCCCAAAGGCAAGGATTCTTTCAACGATGGAAAGAGAGATTCTTCTATGTGTGTCATGAAGATCACCCCGAGCTGAGTGTGTGGAACATGGCCGATTTGGACAAAGATGATCGTCCGAAGCTACCGGACACATTGGTGGAGAAGATCCGGGAGTCTAGGTACTCTGTCAAGTGGCAGAATCTGTACGACGAGCTGATCACCGCTGCTCAGTTAGAAGATGCGGGGCCTGACCCGTACGTGGAACTTACTAAGGTTGAGTGGAAGTCTTGTAGGACCTTTTCCTTTGTAGTTTAGCTTTGCCGTTGTACTTATGTTTTTTCCGACTAACGCTTTGTTCATATTTGTAGTGGCCGATTTCACCGACTCCACGGCTGCTGAGCGAGAGGAGAAGTGGTGGTTCGTCGGCCCAACCGACGCCGTCTGTCCGGATCGCACCCGTGGGGGATCCTGTCATGGATGCGGCGAGTACTTCTTTGTCTGCTCCCCCTCAGGAGCAGGTCGATCTGAAAGATGATAAGGAGGTGACGGAAAAAAGCCTGACTCCGGGGAAGAAGGGGCGGCCGATGCCGATCCCATACGAAAGTCATCCCTTGAAGAGAGACAAGTCTAAGGCTTCTGAGGGAGCTCAGGAGGAAGCTACTTCTGAGCAGCAGCGGGTCACCAATATGTCTGATGAAGAATTGGCGATTATAGGTTGTAAGACGGTAGAACTGCTAAGCAAGTTTTCCTTCTCTTTCTGCTTTAAAGCGAGCTATTTATGATCCTAATTTTCTCTATCTGTATGCTCAGGGGGCCACGATTGGTGAGGAAGTTTTCAGAAGACTGGGAAAAGCCTCCGCCGACTCAACCGCCCAAAAGAGCAAGATTGCTGAGCTGCGGCAAACACGGGAAGAACTCAAAGCGGCGGCTTGACTCAAGGATACGGAGATGAAGGATTTGCAAGCTCAACTCCTAGCTCAAGAGGGTGAGTTGAAGTCCTTGGCAAGTGAACTTGCTGAGGAGAACTAGATGATGAAGGAGAAGGAGGTTGGCGACCTCAAGCAAGGTGGCCGACCTGGAAGCCATGATTCCAGTTTGGTGCGCCGAGGCTATTCAGGAGTATAAGGCTTCGGCGGATTTCGTCGAGACCTTGAAGGTGCTACTGATCCCCGTCTTAAACCATGGGTATACCCAGGGAGTGGACGAAGCGAAGATTCAATATTCTTCTCTTGTGCTAGATGACCTTCCTAAGAAGGTTTACTACAAGCAATGAATGGACGCGGCCTACACCGAGCGCGTGAAGGACTTTAAGGCCGGGGTGGATATAGTGTCTAAGTATGCTCTCCAACCTATTGCTATTTCTGGTTCTGGTTCGGCTCCTTCGTCAGAACCTCAGAAGAGTCCGACCCCAGACTCTTAAAGTTTTATGAGTTGATTTTTTGAAAATTGTGTATTTTGATGTTGTTTGATATTTTAGTAAAGAATATTTTGAATTACCTTTTGTTTTTTATTATTGTTGTTTTTGTTTATTATTGATGTGGTGTGCCCCCCAGTATGCCATTCATCGAGTTTCTTGGATGGCATACTAGTTTGGAGCATATATACGGCTGACCCTAACACGCGGGTTCGGACACGTGTAAGCCTAACCTAGTCAGTTTAGATTGGGGCGAGGCTAGATTGCTTCGGCCTTTATCGAAGTTTTTTAAGAGGCATGCTGCCCGGTACTTACCTAAGGCCGAGCTCAATTCGCGAGCTCGGGCTATTATGAGTTACGCACTGAAATTTCACAAGTCAGGTTAGCTTTAGTTTTATATTAGCTTATGATAAGCAGGACTAAGTTAGTCTGACATTAGAGCAAACAGAGTTAGGTTAAACGGGCTTCTCGTTTAACGGCACAACGAGCGGGGCCAGGTCGGACGGACTTCTCACATGAGGTTTTTGGACGAGCAGGGCCAGGCTAGTGCTGACTTCTCGTTTAGAAGCACGGCGATCGGGGCCAGGTCGGGCTGACTTCTTATGTGAAGTTTTAAGGACGAGCAGGGCCAGGCTAGTGCTGACTTCTCGTTTACAAGCACGGTGAGCAGGTTCAGGTTGGACTGAGTTCTCACGTGACATTTTAAGAACGAGCAGGGTTAGGCTAGTGCTGACTTCTCGTTTACAAGCACGGAGAGCAGGGCCAGGTCGGACTGACTTCTCGTGTGAAGTTTTACCGTGGGGTATACTGGTTAGATGGCCTTTATGGACTTATAAAACGAGGTAAAGAAGCAATTAAACGATGAAAAGTAAAATTTATTCAGAGAAATATCCAAGACAGATAGTGAAAACGGACAAACAGAACTAAAGTGCAGAAATGAGAAATAGTCTATGAAAAGCAATAAATGATAAAGACTTGCTGAACCGATCAAGCCAAAACAGCTCCTTTGTCTTTGATAGCGACCTTGTTTCAACTTCGAGCGACCTCCAGATCTCTTTTATCTCAACCGAACCGCAGGCGGTCGGTAACTTTAAGCTGATGTGGGCAGGGGAGATCATGGCCCGAAGATCGACCATAGCAGGCCTTCCCAAGATTATGTTATATGCTGACGACGATTTAACCACGACGTAGTTGACCATTAGAGTCCTTCCTGCTGACTCTTTCCCGAATGTTGTCGTGAGCCGCACCATCCCTATGGGATGAACAGGAGGACCAACAAATCCGAACAAAGGTGCCGAAACAGGAGTCAGCTTGGAGTCCTTAAGGTTCATTGCCTAAAATGCTGCAAAGTATAGGATGTTGACTGCGCTGCCTGTGTCGATGCAAACCCTCTTTACTAGATTCTTATTCACCACAACTTCTACAACCAGACCTTCATTGTTCGGGACCAGGGGGAGTAGGTCCCTAGGCCCATAGCTCACCTCGGTGAAAGGGATATGACTTCCTCTGCTAGTCTGACGCCTACGATCGGGCATTTAGGCCGCCAACCTCAAATGCACCGCCGAGCCTCCCAAAAAGTGTTGATGGAGTTGATTGGCCGATTGTCCATCTGTTGATCTTTATCCGGGGTCCGATCTCTTCTTCGCTGGGGCTCTCTCTGCCGATAGTGATCTTGATTGTAGTTCCTCTATGGGTAATCCCGTCGTCCTCTACGTTTGCCATACCGAGGTCGTTCCACCACCTCATACAATTTCCCTACGCAATTCTTTGCATCCATATCTCGTTGGAAATCTCTACAGTTGTCCATTTCATGTCAAAGTGTCTTGGTGATACGTGCAAAATTTGCTCGGTCCTTCGGTCAGGGGCTCAAACGGCGTAGGAGTTCTCGCTAAACCCTTTCTTTCCATGATTGCAAGCACTTGCTCCTAAGGCTTGTTTAACATCGGGAAGTCTCACGGCTGCAAGGCACTTTTCTTCTCGGATCGGCCCATGGACGATCCAATCGTACGGTCTCCAGACAGCTTCATTTTCTTGTCAGAAGTATCTTCAGCCTTATCCTTCTTGGACTTTGACTTTTCCAGTTCTCGCTTCAGCCGATTGGCTTCTTCTCCTTGACAGTGTTTGAATGCTATCTCCAGCACTCTTCCATAGATGCAGGAAGCTTGCTGCTCAGCTTGGCGTATAGCCTCCCTTCCCGTATTCCTGCCACAAAGGACGCGACCTGGACATGATCATCGGCGTCTCGCACCTGAAGTGACTCTTCACTGAACCGCTTAAGGTATTGCAGGGTGGTTTTGTCTTTCTTCCGTTTGAGAGAAAACAAGTGGGTAGCATTCTTCTAAAATGGCTTCGCCGTGATAAAAGCGTTGAGGAACATCTTTCTTAAAGTATCAAAATTATAGATTGTTTGGGGCGGTATCTACTAGAACCACTCTCGAGCTTCGCCGGTGAGTAGTGCTGGAAATGCCTTGCACTTCATCTTCTCTAGGGCACAGTCGAGATTCATGTGCGTAAAGTCATTGGAACAAGTGGTCTGGGGTCTTTGGTTCCATCGTAGGGTTCCAATTTTGGGATCGTGAACCTCGTTGGTGGGGAATAGTTGTCAATCTGCTCGGAAAAAGAAGATTCGAGGGCCAGGAGTTCAGATCTCCTTCCGGGTATGGCCTCGAGTTCGGCGCGAGCCGCCCCATCGCCGGGCATGACCGGTTGCTTCTCGATTCGGTGAAGTCGACGGATCATCCATCTTGGCTCTTTTTATGCCACAGGAGGAGAAGGAGTTTCTTCGCCTGTGTCTCATCATTGGGGTCATCCTCCTCCAGATCTTGTTCCTGTGTATTCTCCCCCGATGGATCTCCGCCCTGCAGATCCTGATCCTGTGAGTTTTCCTCGAGTGGATCCTCTTCCTCTAGACCTTATAGGTCTTCATCTTCCTCGTCCTCTTCTGCCAATACCGCATTGAGAACATCCTCTTTTGTTGCGTCATCTAGGACCATGAGTTGGTCTACCAACGCCTGGTGGGGTGCGTTGAGAGAGACTTCTTCGTGTTCTTTGGTTACGGTTGTTAGCATATGATTCTGCGGCATTGTTAGCATTCTTTGCCGTTGGCGGCTTGTTGTCGTGTGGTCACCATATATTTATTCAAGCTTTTATCCTTGTTAGGAAATCTACGCGAACGCAATGAATTCAAAATTTATTTCCTTTTACCCAAAATCGACTTCGTTTAAGCAACAAACAAATAAAGCTAGTAGACGGTGGTTACCTTGCTTGATCTAAAAGATTGACGCTTTGACCGTCTAAGGAGAGTAGTGGTGCATGGAGCTGCCCAAGGGTTCGGCTCTACCGCTAGTCCACACAAACAACCCGCCGGAATCTACCATTGGATTGCTACTAGAGAAACTCGGTTGCTAGACCGACCTTTTCTCTCTCTCAAAACTCTCTCTAAGAAGCTCTCTATTTTCACAAGAAACTATTAGTCTCTTGGAATTTTGATATACAGAAAAGCTAGCCAAGCCTCCCTTAAATAGGGTGACCTGCGCCCTTAGCACTTCCCAATCTGATTGGGATTATCTTCCTAGTAGATTGGGGAGAAATAAATCTTACCTAATAAAATAAGGAAAATACATTTTATTGATTTATCTCATTTAATATTCTATATCTTATATTAAATATATTAACAAGATATATATTGACAATATCTTATATTGAATATATCTTTATCTTATTACCATAAATCTATTTTTCAAAAATCAATTAATATCTAATATTAATATTATGATAATCGCATTAATTAAATTACACAATCCAAGTGTATCTTATATACTTGTAAATGGCGCCACCCACAACCAATAAATTGGCATCCGGAATATTCTTTAATTAATATAATGCTATGATTAATTAATTTGCAAAATACATGCGGCATCCCAATGATCCAACCTATTTGAACCATTAGTTAGCCACATGAGACAACTAAACAAAAGAGATATCTATGTACCATAAAAATTCACAAAACAACAAACAAAATTTTTTCGGGGTCCACCAAAAACCCACCAGCCGACGCCAGCCACCACAGGCGCAGCCGATGCCGCCGGCGTGTTCAAGGTGGGCGCGCGCGCCGCCCGGCGAAAGCAAATTCCACCGCCGAATATGATTTTTTTTTGTTCATTCTTCGTTCTACGAATTTAAATCATGCATCTATTAATTAATTACTACGCAAATTAATTAATACTTATTGCTTAAGCCCGAAGCTCTCTCGGATACCACTGTTAGGAAATATACGCGGGAACGCAGCGGAATTCAAAAATTTATTTCCTTTTACCCAAGATCGACTTCATTTAAGCAACAAAAACAAAAAGCTAGTAGACGGAGGTTACCTTGCTTGATCTAAAACGATCGACGCTTTGACCGTCTAAGGAGAGTAGTGATGAATGGAGCTGTCCAAGCGTTCGGCCTATACCACTAGTCCACACGAACAACCCGTCGGAATCCACCGTTGGATTTGATGGGAGTCAACTTTACACCATTTCGGTGTGCTTTTTACTCTTGTTTATCACTCAATTAGCATGTTTTTGGGTATTTTAGGCCTTTTGTAGAGATTTATCGTGAGAATAATGCACGGGGAGTGAAAACGACAAATGGTCGGAAAACCCCTCTTTTATCGATAATTTTGCAATATTCGGACACTTTTACCCCGGGATGTCGTTTGGTATGTTCTATGCATAATATTTCAGGGTTTAGGTGATCCGGAGACCCAGAAGGTGATATTTTGTGGTGAGAATGATCAGGGGAAGGAGAAAAGGGGAGAAAAGAGAAAAAGTGTAAAAATCTCAACCCTCTGTTCTGTTCATCGGCAATTTAACCTATGATGGAGGCATTTTCAGGACCTGACTTCTTGATGGAAGTTGTAGATAATTCAAATATCTTTCTAATGGTTTTGAATCACCTCAATCGGAGCTCGGACGAAGAAGTTATGAAGTGTTTATCGCAGAGTCGTCGAAATGGAGCAACCTGGAGGCAAAACAGAGAGAGTTGTCCGTACGGACGACACATTTTGTCCGTACGGACGGCTGGAAAATGATGAACTATCCATACGGATGGCCTTTTATCCGTGACGGACAAGTGCCCTGGACTATAAAAACACCTCAAACATCGCGGCGAAGCAGCAGCAGAGTTCGATTTCCACCAGTCCGGTCCTTTGAGCTGCATTTTGACCCATCGAGGAAGCATTTTCTGGTCAAGTCGTCTTCATGAAAGTTGTAGGAATTGAACGAGCTTTCCGGCGCATCTTGAATCGTTCAATTCGGAGCTACACACACAGGAGATTTTAATGATTTACTGAAGATGGGTCAAACGAGCCGAGTTGGTCGGCCCACCGGCTCAAACTCGCGATTTTTGCACTATATAAGGGGCTCTCTAGTTGAGAGAGCCAAATACCCTCATTTCTTTCGGCATGGACTGAGCTCGAGGCCGGCTTAGGTCTCAACCCGGCCCGGCTCCGGCATTGTGTTATGCATGCAGTTGACATCTAAATAGTCGGATCAAGGCTTGGGCCCGTGCTTTTAGTTTAGATCTTTAGTTTTGTTATGATAGTCGAACGCGGTATTCGATCGTTTGCTTGTGGATTTCGGCGTCATGGTCACGGTTGGGATTAAAGATCGGATCTTTTGTCGATTTGGGACATGGGCTTCCGGATCTAATGTATGTCGATGTCGATCTTGTGAGTTTCCTTTGTCGATTTGCTTTTCTCGATTTTGCTTTGATTGTTTCGATCTTTTGTCGATGGGATTGCTTGTTGTTGTTGGTTCATGCTTTAAATCCCTTTTTCGTGCCGTAGTTTAGTATGGGCTTCGATCGTTTATCCCGTTGGTGTGCTTTTTGTTCATCGATTTTAACACAGGTTTCGTATTCGACCCAATTTCCTCGTGGGATCGACCCGTACTCTTTGCCATTCTACTCACGATCGACCCGGTGTTTGGCGGTTAGAGAGTGGTTTCACGGTATATGAGTTTCGTGGATTATAAATATTGTTTGGTTTTGGATCGTGAAAATCCTCTCATCAAAATGGCGCCGTTGCCGGGAAATTGTTTAAAAGTCGAATTTGTGTTTGGTCGTGAGCGAAAAAAAAATGAAAAATATGAAAACATGTTGATAATGTTGTGCTTAGACTAGGTTTGAATGCAATTTTGGTACTTAGCTTCTTCGGAGGTTGATATCTTGTAGGTTGTCCTAGAACTTGGGCCTAAGTGTTTATCATCTTGTTTTATTTAGATTTCGATAGGAGCCATGGGATGTTGAAGTGATGTTGTCTTGAACTCGGATTGAATACGACTTTGGTACTTAGTCTCTTCGGAGGTTGATATCGTCTAAGTCGGGCTAGAACTGGGGCTCAGGACCTTCGACTATCATGACTTTTTGAGGGGTTTAAAATATCGTGTGTGTGTGTTGTGGAAAAAATTCAAAAAAAATTCAAAAAAAAAAAAAAGAAAATCGAAAAAAAAAAATTTGTTTTGGGTGATGTGCTAGTTCTTTGACGTGGATAATTGCTTGTGTGCCTTTGTGGCTTTATTCTATACGTGGATGATTTGTCTTTACCCTGTTTGGTTATCTTTACATCCATTGCAATCCATGTTGAGTACTACCGATCTGCTTTGAGTCCGTTTGTGGCATGGCTTCTATATGTGTATATCTCGTATCTATCACCATATTTTGGCACGTGGACTTCTCCCGTGCATGTGTTTGCCTTGTTTTCGGTCTATATGGTTTTAGGTACTCGAGATGGATTCACTGTAGAAGATGTCACGTGAGCTTAAGTGCACCTTTCGCGGGTTCTACAAAGCAGCTAAGTCTTTCTTTCCATCTCATTCACACACCGAGGGCGAGTGCTTCATTCAAGTGGGGGGTGGGGAACTTAGCCGTTTTGTAGTTGTGCTTTGATCGTTAAATGTGCCAATTTGTGTGGTATGCTTAGTCTTTGACCGTTTTCTAGTCGATTTTGGGCTATTTTTAAAAATTTTCAACGGTTTTAACACCGCAGGGTTGTGTAGTCCTCACATTCGATTGGTAAAAGTCTTAGTAGTTCATTGAATATATGCAATGCGATTCAGTCTTATCTTGAAAACGGAACCTTATATGCGATTTGCTTGGTTACACACAATTTGGTTGTTACACACACTCATATCTCTAACTTCGAGGCGAAATAGAAAGGTTACCTAAACCGGATACGGGATGACAGAAAAGGCGCTTCTTTGACCCGACCAGAGCCAAATAAGCCTGAGCCGAATGTTTGACCTTCGTAGCCCCTCTCAGCCTTGATAGAATGGTCCGACCACCATTCGCTTTATAGCCATTTCGTTACTTAGTCAGAAACCTACCCTTGAGCCTTATTTTGGTCACATTCCCTTCATTTGACCCTACGAGTGGACTTAGTCTCTTGTTAAACAACACTTGTCAAGGCAAGTGTGGGGTGGGAGAGTGACATGTTTTGGTTGGAGTTGGTGTTTTCTGAGCTGTGTAAAGAAGGGGAGGAGCTCGAGTGATCTTTTTATAAGGCCTTTGGTTCAAAGAAGAAAAGAAAGAAAAGTTGAAAAAGAAAAAGAATGCAAAAATGAAAAAGAAAAATGAAAAAAAAGGTGAAAAGAAAAGAAAAAGAAGTGAAATAAAAGTTTGAATAAAGTGAATAAGTGTTGAGTCAAAGAAAGCCTTGTGTGGACGTGTATTGTTTGTCCATATAATGTTGAGTTCGGAAGTTGTTTTGATTTGTTTGATGATCGGAGGAGTTTGGTGTTGATTTGTATGGTTGCAAGGAGGAGATACACTTGTTGATTTGGTTCACTCGTATTTTCTCTTCTCCAGTTCCCAAATTATCCTTTCGGTTAGCCCCCTCCCGAGCCTAACGTCATAACCTTCAAAGTCCTACTTGACCGTATCTAGTCCCGGTAGCCTCGATTAGTGGAGATGTTATGTGGTATGATATCGTGTGTAAATGTTTGACCGGTATTCAAGGCCGGTGACCATTTTGGATGTGATTCCTTGCTTCTCTACACACGTGCACTCCGTTTTGTTTATAACACTGTCTCGAGTTGTCTACATTCACTTTACTACTTGTCGTTTACCATGAGAATGTCTTTGGCTACACCGATGTTGCAAAGTTGATCCCATTGGTTTATTTTAAAACGCCCATTTTACTCGAGGACGAGCAAAGGCTAAGTGGGGGGTGGTTGATGGGAGTCAACTTTACACCATTTCGGTGTGCTTTTTACTCTTGTTTATCACTCAATTAGCATGTTTTTGGGTATTTTAGGCCTTTTGTAGAGCTTTATCGTGAGAATAATGCACGGGGAGTGAAAACGACAAATGGTCGGAAAACCCTCTTTATCGATAATTTTGCAATATTCGGACACTTTTACCCCGGGATGTCGTTTGGTATGTTCTATGCATAATATTTCAGGGTTTAGGTGATCCGGAGACCCGGAAGGTGATATTTTGTGGTGAGAATGATCAGGGGGAGGAGAAAAGGGGAGAAAATAGAAAAAGTGTAAAAATCTCAACCCCTCTGTTCTGTTCATCGGCAATTTAACCTATGATGGAGGCATTTTCAGGACCTGACTTCTTGATGGAAGTTGTAGATAATTCAAATATCTTTCTAATGGTTTTTGAATCACCTCAATCGGAGCTCGGACGAAGAAGTTATGAAGTGTTTACTGCAGAGCTGTCAGAAATGGAGCAACCTGGAGGCAAAACCAGAGAGTTGTCCGTACGGACGACACATTTTGTCCGTACGGACGGCTGGAAAATGATGAACTATCCGTACGGATGGCCTTTTATCCGTACGGACAAGTGCCCTGGACTATAAAAACACCTCAAACATCGCAGCAGGCGCAGCAGGGTTCGATTTCCACCAGTCCGGTCCTTTGAGCTGCATTTTGACCCATCGAGGAAGCATTTTCTGGTCAAGTCGTCTTCATTAAAGTTGTAGGGAATTGAACGAGCTTTCCGACGCATCTTGAATCGTTCAATTCGGAGCTACACAGGAGATTTTAATGATTTCATCAAGACGGGTCAAGCGAGCCGAGTTGGTCGGCCCACCACTCAAACTCGCGATTTTTGCACTATATAAGGGGGCTCTCTAGTTGAGAGAGCCAAATACCTCATTTCTTTCGGCATGGACTGAGCTCGAGGCGGCTTAGGTGCTCAACCCGGCCGCTCCGGCGGTGTTATATGCAGTTGACATCTAAATAGTCGGATCGAGCTTGGGCCCGTGCTTTTAGTTTAGATCTTTAGTTTTGTTATGATAGTCGAACGCGGTATTCGATCGTTTGCTTGTGGATTTTCGCGTCGCTGGTCACGGTTGGGATTAAAGACCGGATCTTTTGTCGATTTGGGACATGGGCTTTCGGATCTAATGTATGTCGATGTCGATCTTGTGAGTTTCCTTTGTCGATTTGCTTTCTCTCGATTTTGCTTTGATTGTTTCGATCTTTTGTCGATGGGATTGCTTGTTGTTGTTGGTTCATGCTTTAAATCCCTTTTTCGTGCCGTAGTTTAGTATGGGCTTCGATCGTTTATCCCGTTGGTGTGCTCTTTGTTCATCGATTTTAACACAGGTTTCGTATTCGACCCAATTTCCTCGTGGGATCGACCCCGTACTCTTTGCCATTCTATTACGATCGACCCGGTGTTTGGCCGGTTAGAGAGTGGTTTCACGGTATATGAGTTTCGTGGATTATAAATATTGTTTGGTTTTTGGATCGTGAAAAATCCTCTCATCAGGATTGCTACTAGAGAAACTCGGTTGCTAGACCGACATTTTCTCTCTCTCAAAACTCTCTCTAAGAATCTTTCTATTTTTACAAGAAACTATTAGTCTCTTGGAATTGTGATGTGCAGAAGAGCTGGTCAAGCCTCCTTTAAATAGGGTGACTGCGCGCCTAGCACTTCCCTAAACTGATTGGGATTAAACCCAGTAGATTGGGGAGAAAAAAACTTTTCCTAATAAAATAAGGAAAATACATTTTATTGATTTATCTCATTTAATATTCAATATATTATATTAAATATAATTCCAAGATATATATTGACAATATCTTATATTGAATATATCTTTATCTTATTACCATAAATCTAATTTCCGAAAATCAATTAATATATAATATTAATATTATGATAATCTTATTAATTAAATTACGCAATCCAAGTGTATCTTATACACTTGTAAATGGCACCACCCTCAACCAATAAATTGGCATCCAGAATATTCTTTAATTAATATAATGCTATGATTAATTAATTTGCAAAATACATGTATATCAATATACACAAATAATTTCGACACATGTATACATCATATGTATATTTAATTAATCAACATAATTAATAGCTTGTATTATATTTATTCTTAATAAATAAATATCACCATATTAACTTACCACTATAACCTTTATAGCAAGAGATAAAGTATTTCCTTATTTGGTTATCAACTATAACCACATTTTAATCCGGCTAGATGTTCATATGTGCGTGACCCGATAGACTTTCGAATATGTTGGCCGTAGACACAAAGTGCAATTTACGAAAATGCCCTTCATTTCTAACAATCACGGGATAGCGTCTAGCAACACACCGTGACTCCCAATCATCGGAAGAGTCAAATGCAATGACTACTACTTTCATGTGAAACAGTTACCCTGTAAATATAATCATATCGCTGTAATAATATCCATATGGTCGTTCGTTCGTAAGTGTCAAACATCAACGATCGCGATCTTATAATCGAATATCATGCTCTCTCAAGTAACTTCGCCACTTCCACTTTGCAAAGATTCACGAGAGTAAGACATTCTTTATAAAAGACCGCTTCCGGATATTCACCCTACTACTATAAGGTACGCGATTCCTGCAGACGACCAAACATGTATACTCCGTGACTTCAAAGATTATCACACCCCGTGGCTAGGGAAACCTCAATAGTGTCAAAGCATAAGCATGACAATCCACACTGTGATGCCATGTAGACTCGGTCCTAAGGATAATTACACAACCGCCACGTAGTGTGACACTTAACGATGTAAGTGGGTCGATCCCTAACGTCACGCATTTCTAATACACGTCCACGAACAGTCCAAGTGTCTCTACACTTCGATAGACGAGATCTATCCCTGCCCTTAAAGACAGAAGAAATCTAATACGTGCTAGTTTGTTTGTACTATCAATGCCCTGTTTAATAGTATATAAGTCTAGAGACATTTAAGTATCAAACTTATTAATGTGATTAGAGATCTAATCAACCATAATCTCCTATCATGGTTTCTCTATCACAGTTTAATTCTAATGACGTTATCATATAACAATTCATAATAAGTTCCTTAAAAGAACAAATATATGACAACAGAAAATCCATTTAATATATGTATAAACACAAAGAAATAGTAGAAATGATCCGACCCGGTCGGATCCTGTTCAACCCGGTTAGGTTTAGGACACTATTTCAACATTCCTGAGATTATCAAATAAAGAGACCCTCATTCTAGCGCCAATGACGATTCAAAAAATCGTCGATATAAAATTTAGGGCCCTTTCTCTAGAGATAACTTATCAAAGCTTCAAGAACAACACAATAACGATCAAAAGTGGGGGTGGTTGTGAGATATTTTAGACTGCGCTTGATAGTGATCAAGCTACCTAAGTATCCAATGCAGAGATTGGAATCAAGTGTTCGTAGTTCTTTAGGGATCGTTTATATAGAGGGGCTTGTGCCCTAGAGTTAGCGTCTGGCGTGTCCATGGTGGACAGCGATTGGCGTGTTCCCAAGGAAAATGATTATGACTAATTGATCTCCTTGATTTTTAGGAGATAATTATGATATTCAAATATTCGTATTAAGTGATAAAGATTGGAGCCTTTATGACTCGGGATTCCTTCTATAATTATCATGTGGGTATACAATTAAGGATCGACTCGGCCGACTTAGCCAGATCGAGGTGAATTGGCTTAACCTTCTATGTTCTAGCCCACTTACGGAGGCCATGGAGGATAGCCGAAAGCGGGCATCGGCTCGGATTCTCGTGTGCGTAGAGGCTTGGTCCGAAGAAGGACTTAAGCGGCACCGTAAGGTCGGACATGAGTAGTTCGAACACAAGTATTGGCCCGACTGCGAGGGTCGGGATAGCATTTGCGCTTTATATCTCTTTGAGGTTGATCCTAAGCAGAGCCCGATCTACGGAGGGACCGGGGAGAGTAGCTGAGCTACTCGGGCTTGACTGCTGGGACATCCGACGCTCTAGACAGCCTTTCTCACTCTATGCCTAATGTTGAGCCACCAAAGAGGTTCCACATAGGTATATTCAGTTTTTGGCATCGTCAGAGTTTAATATGCTTTTGTTTATAAAGGATTGTGTACATGAGAATGGATTATATTGTAAATTTATATACGCGTTGAGCTATGGTGTGGTTATTAGCGCGATATGATGGTGTTATAAATTAGGCTAACGTGTGAAGCAAGAGGATAACGTGAAATATGACTTCAATCATGGTATAATCATTGAAGATCTGTTCGAAATTTTTTGCAACAATAAAATAAATGTGTCTTGAGCAAGTCAATCATCGAACTTGGGACTTGTTAGAGGCCTCTATCAAAGGGTCTGAACAATTTTGCATTTCCCGGAGCTAAGGAGCCTGCCCATGGTACCGGGTGATGTCCTGAATCGACCAATAAGCACATGTCGAGCTTGTGACCTCCCTATTGCCGTGCGAGGCTGGTTTGTTTGAGCTTATCAGCTTTTTTTCCCCCGAAACAATGTGATGTAACATCAGACTGATAGATATTGTATCGATATGCCTCATATGATATCGGCCCATACGTGCCTCGTAACAACTACAATTGCCAATGCCAAATTTACATAACGGCTGTTATTGACACTAAAATTAATCAACCGTGCTACCACACTTGGAGTAATATTCGATTGCCAATGCCAAATTTACATGATGAATGTTATTGACACTACAATTAATCAACCGTGCTACCACACTTGGGGTAATATTCGATTTTACAGAAGTCGAAAATAAACACTCTTATAAAAAAATGAATCATCAATCTCCGTAAAGTCGAATGTATATTCAACTTTACATTACAGTGACCGAATGCCGATATAATGCTTTCGAAAATAGATCCAGTGTGATTTAATTAAGAAATTCTAATCTGCATTAATAAAAAAAAAAATTAATGGTAAGGATTAAATGACAATTTTGACCAAATGCCAGGACCCAAACGTGTTATACCCCGGGAAAAACCTTGAAACTCCACAGTCAAGGCGGCGATGGATTTTCAGGTGGTGGTTCTGGCCGGTGGCTTCTCCAAAACCCTAGTTCCTCTCGTTTCCAAGGTACTATCTATTTTCCCTCTCTTTATTCATTGCATTCTCTTAAAATTTTGCCGCCTTAATCGAAACTGATTTGAAAAGAAGCATTAATGATTTCAGGAAGTGCCGAAAGCTCTACTTCCGGTAGCGAACAGACCGGTGCTCTCATACATTCTGGAGCTGCTTGAACAGAACAATCTCAAGGATCTTATAGTTGTTAGTATACATTTTGTGTTCTGAATTTTGCTGCGAATGCTTTCATTTTTGCTCAAAAAACAATCAAATTGACTTTTCGAATACTAATTTCTGTTTTGTCGGTTTGGATTAGGTTGTAGAAAGTGGAAGCGCTGCTTTGCCGATCGGTAATTGGATTTCCAGTACTTATGTTGATCGACTCCACGTGGAGGTGAGAATTTTTGCTTTATTTTAGCTCTTTTGCTATGTTTCTGATAAGTTAAAGGTTGTGAATTTGAATGCGAGGAGAAAATGCTCATATATTTTGAATTGATTTGTGCATTTTGTATTGCTATGTATTTGTCATATGGTATTGCATGGTTTTTTTTGGGTGGGTGTTTGATTCCCTGTAGGACTTAGTAAGATTATTCCTGCGTTCAGCTTTGTCAATGATGATGTATATAGGTATCGATTCAGTAGTTGTCCGCATTGTTCACTATTCAGAGCTGATGGTTGGCAGTGGATATTCATGTACCATGTCAATGCAATAGGCTCGGTCACATTTATCAGTAATCGTGGAATAATGAGAACTAGCTCCTAGCCAATGTTAGCAAAGCATTGCAATCTGTATAAGGTTCCACAATAAATTTTCAAAGGCATTAAAGCATTTCATAACAGCTTAAGTGTTAACATGTCTCAGGGTTTTAGGAGTTTAATATTCCTGCACCTCTTTGTAGACCAGTTTAGGCTGATGTCACCTATATAAACTACCTTTAAACAATTTTCTAGGAAAGGTAGAAGGCATGGCTTTTGGACAGACCGGAATGCACATTAGTTGGAGAATTTCTACTGATTATAGTTAGAAGAGATCCATCCCTATTGAGTGAATAACGTGATCATTATAGTGTAGAAGAGCAATAGCTAGATAATATACTATTGAATGTCACGGATATTTGTTAAAATCAGAGGATTTTTCCTTCCTGCAGGTTGCAGCAGTCCCTGAGGATAGTGGCACAGCTGGTGCTATTCGAGCAATATATCACCATCTAACAGCAACCGACATTTTGGTTTGTACATGCATAAGTTGCTCTTATCTGTTTTGCTGGACGTTTTCACAGTTAACTAAATTGTTCTTTTGTCAGGTTGTTAGTGGTGATCTAGTGTGTGAAATTCCTCCAGGAGCAGTAGCAGCTGCTCACAGACGTCATAATGCTGTAGTAACTGCAATGCTTTGCTCTGCTCCTGTGAGCGGGCCAACTGATTCAGGTTCAGCAGGCGGGAAGGACAAAGCCAAGAAGCCAGGGCTTTATAATATCATAGGACTGGACCCTACAAAACAGTTCTTGTTGCATGTGGATGCTGGTTAGATTTATTATTATTTTTGGGTCTCCTTTTCTCTTTAAGACTCAGGTAATATATTTTTGTTGAATTCATCAGGAGGTGGAGCTGAGAGAGATGTTCGGGTTCAGAAGAACATCCTCCGAGGTGTGGGCCAGGTAAACTACCATATTGTCCGTAAAATTAGCGCTTAACGATTAATCGTGACAGCCTTTTGCCTTCATTTGCCTTTGCCAGTTTTTTTCTTTGTTGGTCACTATTTATTTAGTAGCTCACCCCGCCTTGTAGGGTTAGGTATTAAGTAATATTACTACTTGACAGGACCATATCTACAATAACTTTATCAGTGACAGTAGAATTATCTTACTCTGTCCAGGGACAGAGCCTTTTTTTCAGGAGCCATACTAGAATTCCAAGTTTATGAGTGATAGCTACTGGAAGAATTTCATTCTTTTGTAACATGGGGCTTAATTCGATGGCTTTAATTCTTTACACTTTGCTAATGCATCTTCACTAGTGGTCCTTTCGTGGAAGGAGTAAAAACGGGGGGCGGGGGGCTTGGCCGTAATGTCGTTTAATCCAGGATTGTGGATTTTTTTTGTGTGTGTCGAATTATCATTGAATTTTTGACTGGAATCTTTTGTTAAAATATCAAGAAGCACGGAATCATTGCCCCCTTCTTCCTTATGACTGATTGTCGCTTTTGTATTCAGATGGAAATTTGTGCTGATCTGATGGATGCTCATATGTATGCCTTCAAAAGGTCTGAGTTTATAATTTTTCTATCATGTGATAATTAGGTTATTTCAATGCCTCACTTGTACTTCTTCCATATCCAGGTCTGTTTTGCAAGAGGTTTTGAATCAACACAAGACTTTCCACTCTCTACGGCGTGATGTTTTACCTTATCTCGTGAAAACCCAGCTGGTAAGCTCAACAAAAGACCGGATTTTCAAATTCTCTTTACTTTGCGTGTTGTTACTCGGCTAACATCGTGTATCTATAACTCATCTATTTTCCTCTTTTTTTATTGTAAATAAATGTTCAGAGTTCTGAGTTATCCTTTAATGGGGTGGACAGCGAAGAATATGGAAACGAGAATGATGCCTTGCCGAATGGTAACAATATAATGCTGTCTCAACTTCTGGCTAATGCATCTACTCCTAGTTTTCATGAATTGCATGCCTTGAATTCTTCAACTCGGACGAAAACCCATAAATGCTGTGTTTATATTGCAAGCAAGAGCAAATATTGCGTACGGTTAAACTCTATTCAAGCGTTCCATGACATTAATAGAGACGTACGATTTTTCTTCTCAATGCTTTCTTTTATCTATCGTTTTTTCTTGTTTTCTCTTGTACTAACACGCATATCTTTATCTGTGATCATTTCAGGTAATTGGCGACGCAAATCAGCTTTCGGGGTATACTTTTTCTGCTCAGAATAACCTTATTCATCCTTCTGTTGTGCTAGGAACAAAGACTACTGTGAGTTTGTATCTTTGGATATTATGTTGCAGTATTTTCTGTATTTGCCAGTGTACGTTTTTAGCTCTGTTCTAGGGTTTTGGTTTTATGCGTGTTTTGGCTTTGGTTTAGGTGGGTCCACATTGTATGGTATGGGAAGGTTCCCAGATGGGTGATAAATGCAGTGTGAAGAAGTCTGTTATTGGCCGCCATTGTCGGATAGGATCAAATGTAAAGGTATTACTAATATTTCATTTTGGGGCATATCTTTAGTAGCACCACTCCAAGTTTACCTTTTTGGCACTATATATATAGTGTGACAATCGACTTTGCACCGGCTGTGTCACAATTGACCAGGCGAAATTTGATTCTAGAGTGAGAATCAACTTTCTGCCGGTTGATTTTATTCAGTGCGGTGCCGCAGTAAAAACACTGTGGTGCCACTAAAGACTCATGTAAATTTTTATTACCACTCCATGGAAATGCTGATATAAACTCAATTTTATTTATTTGCAGATTGTTAATTCTGTGATTATGAACCATGTTACCATCGGCGACGGCTGTTCTATACAAGGTTCTGTCATTTGCAGTAACGTACAACTTCAAGAGCGTGTCGTGTTGAAGGATTGCCAGGTAAAGAAACGGTTTTCGCGTAATGAAAAATGATTTTTGCCCCTACACTTGTGTAGACCATTTGATGATGGTCACACTGTTGATTAATACGTGTCCCGCTCGGTCATCAATGGTCTACAAAAATGTAGTGTCACTTCACACATTTATACACCATTGATTATGGTGGGAGTCATTCATCAATACGGGTCTCATTCATTCATTCATTAAAGGGCATCTGAAGTGGCACCACACTTGATCCACCATTGTAGCATCACAACGACGATCAACTTTTTCAGAGTCGATTTTAGGCTGAGAGTCGACTTTCAGTTTGCGTGGATGAAAGTCGACTCTTAGCTCTAGATTTTCCGGTGTGGTGTCACGGCAAAAACATTGTGATGCCACTAAAGGTGCCCTCATATACGTAGTAGCCTCCATCATTTTCCCTTTCGTACTTGTGCATGTTGCGCGTGGATTTGTTCTTACGTTTGTACCCCCTTTTTTTATAAATCAGATTGGAGCAGGTTATATAGTAACTGGTGGGAGTGAACATAAAGGTGAATCCTTGGCAAGAAAAGAAAAGTAACTATTTCATTCATCATCTGCATTCGACTTTCTTTAATTTGATTTTGATTTTGATTTTGATTTTTTTTTTAAATTTAAGTTTTGTCAATCATGTGTATGAAATTGAGAGAAATTTTGTCGTTTGAACATTCTTTTTCGCTGTTAGTTGTCAATCTAGCAAGAGCTCTTTTGGGAGTAGTAGTAGTAGTAGTAAAATGCATGTGAATTTTCATTGTGTTTTATATCGAATGGCGAGTTCATTGTATAACTTGATCAAGTATATAATGCTTAGTTGCTAAAGTGCTAGACGATTCTATAACGAGCCGGGATTAGCGGTCATTGAGACAAGACATGGCTCTCTGTACATGTAATAAGTAAATTGTTGGCTTCATATATTATATTGAAGTTGCAGAAGTTGGAAAATCTCCACATTTAGGTTCAAATCAGAGCATATAGATATTTGATGCCACAGAATTACAATCAATGCAAAAGCCAAAATAAACTACAAGAATGGACAAAAAGCGAGGAACGTGCTTGTCTTAGGTGAGTGTATAGGTTGATCATCAATCGTCTTCCACTTTGCCTCGCCCTGCCCCGCCCTACCTCCAGGCACTTGCAACAGACATTTACCATCAACCCGACTTGCATGAGTTTTCATAAACACGTCTTTATTAGCACCATACCAAATACTGCTGTCAAGGTCGATTCTTGAGTATAAATCGATTTTAAGACGGCTGATTGAATCAACGGTCTTGAAGTTGTAACTATGCTTTAGAATCGACTCTGAAAATATAGTCTCTTTTGAAGTGTTAATAAACTTTTGCATATTCAATAGTCTGCTTTCCATCATGTCCTTTACTAAAGAAATAGTTGAAATACTCAGAAAACACAATTGACTTATAAATTGGTTCCTCTCCATTCTCCAACACTTCCTTACAAGGCCCTATAATCCCATCACCTCTAGGATTCCCGAAAACCGTCACCGACACCCTGTTCCTACTCCCATTCACAACCACACGATGCTCGACGCTCTTGTACCGATTGTTGCTCACGATCTGCAACACGTCACCTATGTTAACCACGAGTGCACCTTTAACCGGTTTTACATGGATCCATGTATCCGGTTTTGTGCCTTGTACATAAAGCCCACCTACATCATCTTGAAGGAGGAGTGTTAGACTCGAGATGTCGGAATGACGACTGGCACCGGATGCAAGATTAGGGTTTGGACATAAGGGGTAGTATAGTAATGTGACTACTGATGGAACCCATTAGCATAGATTGTTTGTTTTCATCAACATCTTTCACATTTAGGCCTTGTAGTAAGATTTGGAGTAGCTTCTTCATTACTGGTAAAGCCCATTTCATGTACTCTAAAACTTGATTCCTAAAATTATTACACATAAATGTGCTGTAATTATTACACTCAAGAACAATGGATTCAGCCTTTCAAAAAAAAAAAAAAAAAAAAACCAAAAAACCAAAAAACCAAAAAACCAAAAAACAAACAATGGATTCCATCAACCTTTATAAAGTCGACTTTTGAGTCAAGAATCGACTTTCCCTAGATCGATTTTTTCACGATCAACCTTCGGAAAGTCGATTTTGGACTCAACGATCGACTTTCTGAATGTCGTTTTGGTGTGGTACAAAGGTAATGTGGTGTTTCGGTACAATCAATGTGGTGCAAATAAATGTTTCCATTTTTTTATTTTTATTTTTTTCTAAAACGAAATGTTTGGGAGGGGGAATCGAACCCTAGACCTCCATTCTAAAATAAGCAAATGTTATTCTCAAAAAAAGAAAAAGAAAAAGTAATTATTGATAAATCAATATGATCCAAGAGCTTAATTTACCTGGAAACATCTGGCCAGTATTTGGAACCAGCCTCTTCATCTCCCTCAACATAACGATGCAAAAGATAATCTTTCCATTCCAAAACCTTCACTACCAAAGGATTAAAGCTAGTCTTCAACTCTACACTCTGATTCGGCGAATTTACTTTCGAAAACTTCTTCCTTTCTTCACTAGGCAGCTCAAAGAATCTATGCCCAGCATCTATCACATCTTCAAGAACTTCAATTGGGATCCCATGATCAGGGCCGGCCTTATGCTTTAGTAGGCGAGACCAGTCTTGTTTCGGTGTGTCGGGGCAACAGATACATGTTTAGTTAAAAGAAAAAAAAAAAATTCGTGTAGATTTAATCCGATCTAACCTAATATAATATGTTAATTTTCTTTTTGATAAAGACCCAATTTTTTTTTTTTACTCTAATTGATAAATGCCCCAATAAAAAATTTACTTGACCAAAAAAATAGATATATACAAACAAGTTTTTGTTTTTGTTTTATAGATTTTTGTCTGAATGACAAAATTATCAAAAATCGGGATAGAAGAATAATCGTAATTTAATCGTGACAAAAGAACAATTATGAAGTAACAAATATGAAGTAACAAATGTGGAATAAAGTAAATATGAAGAATAATTAAAAGCAATGCGTTAATTAACACGTGAAATAACAATTTTAAAGTAATAATTGTGATTTTTGTTCTTTATAATCGTGAAAATGTTCTTTTGTCTTCCGCACTCCATTTATTAATTTTTTTGTCATGTGGCGCCCACTTTGTTTTATGACTTTATCTATATTATTAATTTATTATATATATCTATATTATATAAAAAAAAGCACACACAAAAATAAATAAAACAAACAAAAATAGATAGAAACTCATTTTTCACTCACAAGTTAAGTATCTCCCTTGATCCTGCCGCCCGTTTCCCCAGCTCCCCTGCCGCTTGAGCTGTTGATTTTTTTTTTTTTTTTTTTTTTTTTTTTTTTTTTTTTGTTTTCCTTTCCTTCTTTCAATTTCCCATTCATAAATGATAAATTCTATTCTCAAATTCTCAATTGAGAAGAATACGGTTAATGAAATTGACAATTCTACTTTGATTAGTGATTTCGTCTCTAAATGTGTTGCAAGAAGCGATTTTGAAATAGTAATATGTAAGTATGTTTTATGTATACGTATGAATTTGTTTTTGTTTTAAATATGCTAGAAAAGACTACTTTGTAGGCATGTTTTGAGACTATCAATAATGTTACAAAAATGTGATAAAACAAACATAATTGAATGATCTCCAGAGTGCGTATAAAATGTTTCTTTAAAGAGATGTTTTAAGATCTCTCGAGGATTCAATGAGTACTACTTTAGAGACACAATATGTTTTATCTTGATGATGCTTCTAAGAAAACTTCATTATCTTTCACACCGAATGTCGATGTCTCTATATATAGACAACGAAAGATCATTACTCTTCACGAAAGAACAAATCAGTTCGTCTTCAAAGGATGTGTCACAATGAACATGCACAACCGAAATGATGTGTCCCAATGAAAAGTCCCTTCTACGAAATGGTGTGTCATTCGCATAGGTTCGTTTAGGTTTCGGGGGCGTTGCCTCGAAGCCTCATGAAGGGCGCCGCCTCGACCCACCGCGACCTGACCGGGTAGGTCGAACCCCGTTTCTTTTCGGCGATACCTGTCGCACTCAGTGTGCAACAACACATTCAAAACAAAAATAAAAACAGACTTTGTGAATAAAATATCTAACAAATAACTTGAATTTTGTATTTACGGATGTTAAAAACGCGATAAGTATGTTTTTCAAAAAAAAAAAAACTTCAACTAAAAGGCCCAATTCGGGGACTTTGTCTTAAGCCCAACAAATGTGAGGGCCGGCCCTGCCCATGATTGATTATTTGAAAGAAACCCCATTTGGATGCAGCCTCAGTGATGGAGTTTTGAGTTGTGGGATCATCGAAATCGGTTAGATCGATAATTGGGATTGATTCTTGTTCAAGGATTTGGGTGAGGTTTAGTCTTTCTTCTTGGGGTTGAATGATTTGAGAAGGGATTGAATTGAGGGGTAATTGAGAAAGGCCTTTTACTCCATTGCTTACCTGAAATCAATGAGTTCTTGGGGTTCAGAGAATTTAGTTGACATTACTTACTAGTTTCTATGTGGCTAAATGGTGTGTGGTTTTGCAGCTTTTGCTAAGGAATAAATATTGTTCGTTGTTATTGACTCCGTTACGCTGAATCTACCGTGATATGATTCTTTTTTTTAGGGTTGACTTTGTCGAAGTCGAAAATGGACATTCGATCTCTGTAAAGTCGAATGTAACTGTGCTGCCCAATAGTAGATTGGTTGTGGGGCCAATAACAACTAACTTCCATAGATATTACGTGAGCTAGATAACAACCATCATAGGTATCATCAGAGGCGGCTCCAGGAATTTAATGATACGGGTCGAAAATTTGTTATATTTTACAATTACTAAGTGTAATGTTACATATTATAGTTCAATACTGGTCAATAGAGATCAATATATAAAAATAAGGGGGTCGGTACACATATATAATGTGTATATAAAAAAAATTCCACTGTAATATTTTTTTTAGCGGGTCGGGTGACTCATTTTCTAACACATGGAGCCGCCCCTGGATATCATAACGATTATGTTACAACGAGTGACAATATACATTTTTACATCATTGATTATGATGGTTTTACATCGTGATCATTGTGTTATATATCTTTATCAATGGATTATAAATATGTTGTGTCATTCGTTGTGGTGGTAACATTTCCCGTAAACAATCACATGTATAGTTTCTAGGGGATTTTCTACATGTGAATGCTACTACCACAACGACTGACACAACATATTTTTACATCATTGATATGATGCATGACCTATTATCAAAGACACCACAACGAATATATTTTCAGGGCATCACACTTTCTACCTCTTAAAACCAAATATATATATAAGATCAATATTCGGTTAATTTGTAGAGGTTGAATATTTTTAACCTCTGTAAAATCGAACTTAACCTAACGGTGCATTCACTGTGGAGTTTGATTCGTTTGTTTATTTGACTTATGGAACCAAGTTTAAAAAAATTATAAGCTCATTTTCCAAATGAATAAACACGAGTTTGGCTCGTAACTGTTCGATTATTATCACGAACTCGTTTATATAGACGGATCAATGTACATCTAACTCTAACACATCATATGGTAACTCATCTATTAATCTAATATATGATTTAGAGTAATTCTATAAAATAATTAGAGTTTTTATAATACTTTTTGTATATGATGTTTGAATAATATTTTATAATTTTTAATTTATGCATTCAAACTTGACTATTATATCTTAACGAGCTAAACCGGAGCTAAGACAAACTCAAAACAATTCCTCACTTAAAGAGCATAGCTTCAACTTGACTTTTTCTTCGCTTATTAAATGAACGATCACAAATAAATTCGTAATCTAAGCGAACCAAGCTTGAACTTAAATTTTTATTCATTTATTAAACGGTTGATATCGAATAGGCTCGTGGCTTAAACAAACCAAACTTAATCAACATATATACACGATTCCACTAGACTCTTTAACAGCTCTAGTTCGTGACCTAAACGAACCAAGCTTTATCAACAAATACTTGATTCGATCTGGCTCGTTACCATAGTAACATTACTAATAAATATATGTGAGTTCTAAAGGCACCCCCACTTTTACTATTGACACTTATTTTTTGATTATTTTTTTTATGAACAGAACGTCAGTGGCATTGACGTTGATATGGAACACCAACGTTGCTATTCAAAAATGAAAGTCGGTGGACTAACGTTTCTAAGTTGTGACACTTTATAACGTAAACATCGGGGCCACTAACTTTCGTTTTTGAACACCAACGTCAGTGTCACCAACGTTGATTTTCAATAGCATTAATCTCAGTGTCACTGACGTTTCGTTCATAAAAAATCATCGTGATGCCGGAGTAATTTTTGACGGTGTCGAGAGTAATGTGGTGCCGAAAGTAAAAAATGAAATGACTTTAGACCCCATTAAATATAAAGATAACAAACGGAACAACACGAATATATATTAACACAAATAACCATGGAACCTGAGTTACAATGTAAAGGAGCAACTAAGAGGAGCTGAATAAACAAACACACCAAACCTGAGCATTTAAAATTCTTCAAACTCTGCAGTAACATCATTCGGGTCGGGTCGCGTCGAACTCCCCCAACTCCGATTATTTGGATCACACTTGCTCCCTGAGGTCTACGATACCAAGGGATTTAAGGTAAAAAAGAAAAAGAAAAAAGAAAACACTATGGGCTCCTCCTCCACATCCACTTGAATGAAGAACAACGACGACAGTGGTGGTATACGCAACTATACATTTTTCTTCTAATAAATATACAAAATATATAGAGAGAGACAAAAATTAAAGTACCACCTTGAGGTGGTGGTGGTGTAAATTTGAATTGATCAAGTATTGAAAAAGTAACCACGGAGAATCATGAAAAAAGAGAGGATGAAAATGGAGATAGGTATGAATAAGAGGAGGGGAAATGGAGAGCAGGAGGAGTACACAATGAGTCCGTTGAATCCAATTATTCCGGAAAATACAGCTGCGTGGCCTAACGAGGCTGGATAGTAGCGATGGAATGTGAGTGTGACGTTATATGCCGTAACGAAGTAGAGGTTGAAGCATATCTGAAGAAAGAAGCAGAAGAAGATGTTGAATATTGCCGGAAACGGCTTGGATAGTTGTGCGATTTGCACAGCGATTCCCAAACCGGTTAAGCAGATCGTAATAAGAGTATTCAGCTGATTTATGTTTCTGTTGGCTGCTTCTCTGGTGAAAGGAAGGTAAGGCATTGTGTCGCTGGAGGCTGATCGGAACGGGCGGGAAGCTTTTTTTTTTTCTTTTTCTTCTTCTTCTTTTGTGTGTGTGTGTTTTTTTCTTTGAAGGGAAAAAGCGAAGGTCTAAAGTGAGAAATTGGTTGCTGAAAACGAGGGATTGGTTTCTATATATAGTAGTATGGATTAAAGAAGGAGAGGAGGATGGTGTGGCCGGCGGGGCTGATCGGAAAGGCGGGAAGCATCTTTGTTTTGTTTTGTTTTGTTTTTTGACAGAAAAAAAAAAAAAAAAAAAAAAAAGAGAAGCAAGTTTTAGTGAGTAAAATTGATTGAGGGGATCAAGCTTTTATATATAGCCGTTTTATAGTTGGGAGGCAACCTGCTCTGTAGATCTTTCAAGGAAATGGAAAACATTATCATTACCAGGATTTATAAACGGGCAAAAAGAAAACGAGGGAAAAGAATATGTCATGTTATAAGCGTACTATATTGTGTGGAAAAAAAGGGTGATTTGAAGAGATATTCTAACACAAGACGACGATAATGTCAAAGTCAACATTGACCTCAATATCAGGGTCAGATACAACACAGAAATTGGAAAGTCAGGTTGTTATCGGTCACGTGACTTGACGAAAATCGGTAGATCGCACCGGCGTGGAAAATTAGGTAAGCGTAGGAATTCACATATCCTTTGACACAACTTGCCATAACCAGTAGCGTGGGTTCTTTACGTTTAAGCGTATGGTATTTGATAAATTAGGAGATTCTGATAAATGTCTCATCTCTACATGTTTTAAGCGTGCGGTTCCTTACGTTTAAGCGTAAAAAAATCTGTAAAGTTTTGAATTATCAGGTAACCTACGTGTAACACCCCGATTTTTCGAGCAGTGTATACTGAGAATTCATAGGATTCCGAAGTTCATGTCACTATATTAAGCTATATTTTGTGTGTGTAATTTGAACATCTTCATATATACATTTAAAATGATTTAGTGATATCAAACTCTTTTAAATAATTTTTTCTCATACCTTATACTGAGTATATATACGGTTATGTGACCGTATGTAGAAGGGTGTATATGAAATATAATGATAACTAGTGTCAGATAATTATTTTTGAACTAAATATACATTGAATTTTATATAATAAGTTATCCATTATTTTATTTTATTACTTTTGAATAACTTCCTAAGTGTAAATCATTTTGATTTGATATTAATTTATTAGCTTCCATTTCAACGTATATATACTCTGATCTTAATGTCATGCATTTAACACTTGAAGGTTACAAGACATCTAATTATAATTTATATATCTTGAGATAATGCTAAACATATGCAATAATTATTCTAGGGAGTTTAATAGACTTCAGTTTGGAAATCACACTATAAAAGAGGGATATGTTTTCACTATTCTACCAAGCAAAACAAATGAATTTTACATCTTTAAAAAATTTCCTTCCCAGTGTCCTTACTTTTCTTATTATCATTAAGGGCAGAAACGTGAGCATTCATCTTCTCCGTCATTGGATGGCATCGGCAACTACATTTTTTTTATTTATACATATGTGTTTACCACCGATGCTGCCATGCATATCAAAACCACCACAAAATACACAATCGCCTCGAACCGAAACCGAAAGTATAGCCATCAATCAAAGACTTTGAGTACGAGCATCCAAGCTTCCATAAATATATATTTATAAATCATATTTCTGAAGCCTCCTATTCCTATTATAATGATCAAATGTTTGGGATGTATTGAGCAACCTCGTTCCTTAGCCGTCATGAATATTTGAGTTGAGGGAATGTCTCTTGTAATCAGGAAGAGGCTGTAATAGAAAAATACATTGGTTGAGCAGCACTAGTGCGTTGTATATACTGGAAACGTCAAAGTGGACATGGTTTAAATTATTGGATATTCGAATATTATTTGTCGTCCAGAAGGTGAGTCTTTTATTTTGATATAAAGCCAAAGTGTATCTTTTAATTATTTTCAAGTATTTTATTTATATTAAAATGATGTTTTAAACTCATAAGTCGTTTCGAATGATGTCTTAAAAACAATAAAACATTAACTGTTTTGAGCTAGTGCACAATCTTGTAACTATAAAAACTGATATACTTGGAATTGACGGATGATACTTGCTCGCTCGCTCGTGACACGAAAGTGTCAAAGCTCTGGTGGCTAGGGGGATTAGAGTTACTGCTCTGGGAGAGCGACTAGTCACCGGTCTCGGGCCTCTTGACTCGAAATCTTTCCGGCTGATGGCTAGAGTGCTCACTCGTAAGAGTGGGGACGGTACCTTTCCCGAAGATTCATGCTCTGACCCGGAAAGCAAGAGTGACGGTTGGTGCGTGGGTCTAGGGCATGGGCGAGGGTTGGCTGGAGCCGTGTAGGAGGTTTGCACGGTGAAAGTTGATTCTTTTCCCTGACAATCGGCCGGAGTTGTCAGGCATGGCTAGTTCTCGTGGAGTGCGGTTGAAATCCCTGGGTAAAAATGGTGATAGGGCGGTACTTGACTCATCGGCTCGGCCAAAGCTGGTGCTTGTAAAATAAACTCGACATGTTTCTCTTTAATGCTCGTGCACTATAAAACTTTTAAAAATTGACTTATTGTCTCTGTCTTTTATTTTCTTCAAGAATTACTTACTAACTCGTTTTGCAAGATTAATAAAGGTTTCCGCTGCAAATTTTTATAAAAGTTGTTTTTATATTTATATATATATATATATATATATATAGTATAACACTTGCACACGTGGCTCATACCAGCCCTTTGCTGACGCCTCGTTTTCCATGTTTCTGTGTTTTGTTTTGTTTTTTTTTCTTCTATAATTATAAATACAGGTTATAGGTTAATGATCGAGGGGAATGAATATTAAAAGAGATGTTATTGATCGAGATCCGAGGAAATTGAAATGAATGTTTTTGTTGGTACTTCATTTAATTTTTAGACCTATTGTAAATTATGGGTTGTAATATTGTAATGGAAATATTTTATTGAATTGATGTTAAATTGACTAGTGGATTTATTATGTTAAATTGTGGATTTAGTAGATTATTTTGGGATTTCTAGTCTTGTTATTGAAGTCGCGGCGAGAGCTTCGCAACCCCTCCTAGAATGACCCCAGTGGACCTAGGGGTCGGGAGTAGGGTATTACACTACGTTTCATTATCAGGTAATCTCTTCTATCTTCTTTCAAACGTTCATTATCAGGTAACCCTACGTTTAAACGACGATTTAGCAAGAAAAGTTTACATTTGCCACAATCTCTCAAGTTCAATGGATCAACTCAATACAGAAAGGGTATGTATTTCCCATAATCTTCTATTTACAACGATTTAGGCTGTAATTTTTATTCCCTTTATCTGATATGTATTTCCCAATTTTTAGTGGTTTGTAGTGGTTTAGTTATGTTGGCTTGATTTTTCGTTTTCTGAGTTTAAGAAGGGTTTATTTTTTTGAAGATCGTATTTTCTACGTTTGGAAGTAGAGACCTGCATTTCTCTACGTCTGAACGTAAGGTTTCTATGTTTGGACGTAGAGAACTGCAGATTTCCAGTTTAGGGTGCTTGATGGTGAGATTGATGGTTTGATCGTGCATAAGTGTGCTGTTCCTACCCAAAATGGTACTAAAAATGGCTCTGTTTTTCAGAGACCATTGTAATTGGAGATATTGATCACACTTACTATTACAACAACATTAATTGCCATCTACCACTTCCAAACGTAGATAATTGTTTTGTAAACGTAAAAATAGTACGTTTAAACGTAGAGAAATGCGTTCTAACCTACGTTTAAACGTAGAGAAATAGACATTTATTGTAACTTCCTAATTTATTGAAATACCCTACGTTTAAACATAAGGAACCTACGTTTATAGCTATGAGGATTCTTTACGTTTAAACGTAATGATCCTTATGTTTAAACGTAAGGAACCTTACGTTTACCTGATTTTCCAATTTCTGGATACAACGTGTTAAGGTTTTATTCATTATTATTATTATTATTATTATTATTATTATTATTATTATTATTATTATTATTATTATTATTATTAGGGGGTTCTATTGACACCCCCTATTTACTACCGGCACCCCCCTTACTTCCGGCAACCCAAAATTATACTTTTGGCACCACGGTTCATATTTTTATTATTTCTTACTTCATGCACCCCCAAAACTACTATTTGCACCACAATTTTTAGAAAATGCAAAGTAGTCCCCCCAAAAATTAATCAAAACATTATTATCTTTATAATCTAATTTACTCTTATCTAATCTAAACTAAAAATACATTAAACTATTTTTTCTACTAACTTAATACAAATACAATTCATAAACGCCACATCTACTTCCACCATCACCTCATATTATCACACCCCCTTCATCTTCTTCACCTTCACCTCTCCTGTTTTCAAAAAAACCCATGGAAGCTTCATCTTCATCAAACACCAAATTGAGACATCATCATCTTGAATCAACTCCAATGAATCAACACACACATTGCAATGAAGAAGATGTAGAAATCTCCCTTGAAGACATCCCCTTTTCTAGCCAAGTAGAGAAGAAGACCATAGCATCAAACTTGGTAATTTTTTTTGTCTAAAAATCTTATTTTGATGTTCAATGTGTGATGTAAGTGAATGGGTAAACCTCCAACATGCATATTACCATGTTATACAATGATTGATGGAGGAAATTGTGGTTATTTTGCGTTTTCCGATCATCATAGGGTTGTTGCCGGCGTTTTGTTACGTTCCCGAGCGTCCATGTCAGACACATGGAACGTAATCCAGAGAGACGCCCGTATGGCCACAGAAACGTCACCCAAAACGACGTCCTGACGCACAAAAAATGGATATATGTACTTTCAGGACGTCGTCAAGGGGGGCGTTTCTAAGTAAAACAAACGTTGAAATGAATGTCGTTTTTCAAGACGCTTGTAAAAATGACGTTGGTATGGAGGTACGAATGATACTATGGCTGACGTTTTAATAGGTGAGTAGTACTGCCTAATCAGACAAGAACATCATTCATAGTGGCGTTCGTTGAGTCATACCAACGTCGGTTAGGCCGACGTTCTGTATAGGTATTCACATTTGTCCATTCTAGTGTATTGAACTACCATTTACTTGTTGTTGTTAATTTTAAATCCATAGAAACAATGTGATGAAAGAAATAATGACAAGAGCAATGATGCGGGGGCAGTAGAAGACGACGATGAGGAGTATTTGAAGGTAACATACCATTAAGTGAATTTGTTATTCGTTTATGCTCATCCTAATTGACTATGACTTTATATAATAAGTGAATGTATTTTGTAGCATTGGGCTGATGAAATGATCGATGAGGATCAACAACATCTTAAGAATCTTCGAGATACCACGCTTGCATTGAAAGATGAGTCACCTGAAGAGTTATCAATCGATATGACTTCACTTTTTACAACCGATGAAGTATGTACTTAAAACTTATACTATTTCTAAGATTGTTGCAGTTTAATTTTTTTTGTATTCATTACATTTGTATATTGTTCATAGGAATTTAATTCGAGAGAAACCGTCACCAAACACCTCAAGGAATTGGCAAGATCGAATGGTGTCGTCCTTGTGATAATGAGATCTGAAAGTAACGGAAAGCGGACACCGTTCGTTAAATTCCAATGTGAGAGGGGTGGATTCCCAAGGGATCATTGCAAAGGAAGAAAGTACGAGAAAAAAGATGGAACTACCGGAAAGAATAAGGCAAGAGAATCGTCCACAAGGAAATGCGGATGTCCATTCGTATTGAAAGCTAAGAAGGATACATTTAGGGACGTGTGGACCGTGAAAGTCTTGAATGGTGTGCATAATCACAAAACTATCAAGTATGATGAGGGCCATGCGTACCTTGGTCGGATTGATAAAGAACAAGTTGATTTTGTTGCAACAATGACTCGAAACGGCATTTTGCCTAAACATATATTACGGATGTTGAGAAATAAGGATGCGAAAAATTGTACGTCACAAAAGACGATCTATAACATTCGTGCTAAGATAAGGAAGAAGCATGCAGTGGGTCGTGTCTGATGATGCAAGAGGTTTACAATTTGGCGGACAGGAACACATCCTTCATTGAGTGTAGGTATGATGAACGAAAAGTAGTGAAAGATGTATTTTGGGCCTTTAACGAAAGTTTGTCCCTTGCAAGGTGCTTTCCTTCTATCATGCTTATGGATTGTACATACAAGACAAACAAGTACAAGATGCCCCTTTTGCAGATTGTTGGCGTTACGTCTACGGACATGTCATTTTCGGTTGGATTTGCACTGCTATGTTTGGAGAGGGAAGACAACTACACATGGGCTTTGACTATGCTTCGCCAAGCAATTGGTGACCAAAGTGAGCGAATAGGTTGTGTTGTGACAGATAGGGAAGAAGCATTAATGAACGCAGTACGTGATGTATTTCCAAAAGCAAGGAACTTGTTATGCCGGTGGCACATCAAGAAAGGTCTTGTGTCGAATTTGAAGACCAAGACTACGAGCGAAGGTTGGGAGGATTTAATGACAGCATGGATAAAGGTTGTTAAAGCAAAGTCTGAAGAGGAGTTGAATGAGCGATTGGAAGAGTGTAAAAAGACTTTTAGTGAAGACGCAATGAGTTATGCTTCTTCTACATGGTTGAATGCACACAAGGAGGCATTCGTCTCGGCATGGACGAACTCGGTTTTTCATCTAGGAAACACATCAACCTCGAGAGTCGAGGGAATGCATTCAGTGTTTAAACATTGGCTAAAAACCGGCCTTGGGGACTTGGTTGCGGAGTGGGATGCCGGTATTAAAATGATTGATCAAGAGATCAAAAACATCAAAAAATCCTTTAAGAAGTCTCTTTTCATGGAGCCGAAGAAAATTCAAAGATAATCCGTTGTTTAAAGAGCTTAAACATCATGTATCTATATACGTATTAGAGTTGTTGTATGATGAGTTGGAAAACACCAATGATAGCGATGCGTTGGACAAGGAGTGTGGATATACTATTCAAAAGACACACGGGTTGCCGTGTAGACATGACATGGCAATGTTTAAGAAGAAGCCCGGATGCATCCCTCTGTCATCCATCGATGTTCATTGGAAGACCCTAGATATGAAAGGGCCACCTCCAAAAGAAGCGGATTTAGACTACGTACGTGCCAGTTATTCATGCCTTAGAAGAAAAACTGAAGATGGTAGACGTGTGGGAGAGAAAGAGGTTGATAATGAAGATAAGGGAAATTTGTGAACCGATTAATACGGTGTTGCAAGAGCCGAAAACAAAAAGGCGGGTCGTGGCGGCCTAAGGGATCCGGAAACAAAAGGAAGTTGTTGGAGGACAACTCAACTAAGAGGAGAGGCGGGTATGTTTGAGCAGCGTGAGCAAGAATTATCGAGTGTTACCCCAACTCCACCTTCATCTCAAGGTGTTTCGCTTCCAAAAGAAAAAACCTCCAAGTACTCGGGCACCATCCAAACGTGCAAAGGTTTCAATGCCTACATCTTCTACCGTTGGATACTTACAAAGGTATCTTAAATATTTTCCGCCAAATGTTCATGAGCATATTTCATCAATGGTTAATGTAGCTCCGGATGGAAATTGTGGCTTTAGAGTAATAGCACACGGAATAGGGCTTGGAGAGAGTGCATGGCCACAGGTGAGAAAAGTGTTGCAAGAAGAATTGATAGCAAACAAGGATCATTATATGGCCTTATTTGATGGACAACAATATGTGTACGACAAATGCATGTTCTCACTTGATCATGAAGATGGAGGGTGCGGCGTGGAGAAGTATTTTGATAGTTACCTTGGTTGGGCTGTGTGCAACGTATATGGTGTGTCCCTAACCATTAAGAAAAAAACCTTCGGTTTGGCCACCTAACCATATATGGATGGGTTTTTGCAATGGTAACCATTTGTTCGTTTGTTTATGAAAGACACTTGTCCAATACCTAGGGTTATGAACATGATTTGGCATAAAGTTCGGACGATTGAAGCAAATGAATGGTATGAGAAATTACGGGATATGATCGGTTTATGGCATGATGTGGTCAAGGATCCATGGATGGGGAATCATGTTGATTTGTCCAACGAGTAAGGTGAAAGTGGTTTTGTAAATTCCAATGATGTATTGGTACTCATTTTGTGGATGCACAATGATGTATATTGTAAATTCCTATGTGTGATATTTCATTGTAAATTCCAATGTTGTATTTCGAAAAGCAAGGAACTTATCTATTGATACTCATTTTTTGTTGTTGAAATGTGTGATTATTGGTTTAATTTTGTGGTATGATTGTGTGTTAAGAAAGGGAAAAATGTTGGTTCTGGTACACAGAACGCCATAATGGGTAGCGTTCCTCTTAAGTGAGAAACGTCAATGAGGGTGACGTTTTAAGCCTGATGGACGTTTTCTAGTGCTATTACAATCCTTACCGGCAGTGTACCGGGTCAAATTGTAGTGCTAGTATGGTGAGTCAGGTGTCGAATCCTCAGGGAAACGTGGTAATTCTTTTAAGTGTGGTTAAACACCAAACAACTATTATTATCTCGATCTAAATCACATGTTTATCATACGAGTCGCTCTTATACTAATAAACAGAAAATAAATGCATAAATTAAAACTAAACTATTATAATATATATAAATACATAAATATATATAGTAATACAAAAACAATATATATATATATATATATATATATATATATATATATATATATATATATATATATATATATAGATAGATACCAATATATTAAATACTAATAATTATTAAATAACTAGCCAAGATATATGTAATTGGATTATTCAATCTTTTAGTTAGTGGATGTGCTCGTTCTTCCTTTTATTAGGTCCAATTGAATATGTGAAACGGTGCACTCAGCATGACTCAACAGTTCCCTCTCACACGAAAGGCGTTTAAAGCGTCCCTATGTCTCATCAACTGTCCAATGTCATCTTAATCATGGGTCACTCCCGTTTTGTCATACGGCCAGTATTTTAAGATCTGTCGATTAAACATGTGATTTCAACGTAATTAGATCTCGAGTACAATTTTAATAAGATTTGTTTCTCTTAAAACAAATCTGCCCCCGGGTAGGAAATAGGATTCCGTTGTCACGTTTTCACTCGGCCATTTTTACCCTCCGGTTTTTCTACCTTTTTTCTCATATCCTAACTTCACCGTTTAGTTCGTCATTAGGTTATGGTGCTATTCATATTGGTTAATTACGTCAATACGAATATTTTCAATACATTTCAAGTAGAAAAAGATTCATCAAATTCAATTTTAGTCAATTTTAGTTATAGTCATCATCCATTTTACCAAAAAGATCGAAATATTTCAATTACATATCTTGGCTAGTTATAGATTTAGCCTACTAACATTATAAAGAAAACATAAAAACAACAAACATAAAACTTTAGAATATTACCAGGTTACAACTGCTGATTTAGTGGCCGTATTTTCCGGAAATTACAACGACTTCTTCAACATCGTACTCCCGATAACCGTCCAAGTATTACAACGATACTACAGCTTCTACATTATTTATGGCAGAATGCCTACTAATATATACATTATTACTACTAATTTAAGAGATTAGAAGATATATATTGGTACCCCCTTTTCTTTATGCGAGATCTGCTTTGTATTTATGGCGATTTTTTTCAAGGCCGGATCGATCCGAGGTGAAGCCGGATCGATCCGGGAATAAAAAATATTATCCCACGGCTTATCCTCTGCAGAATCACATGCTAATCACATCATTATGTTTCCTAACTGAAAGGCCGGATCGATCCGAGGTTAATCCGGATTGATCCGGGTAGCATTTTTCACATCTTGAGCTGAAACTTGATAAAATCATAACTTGAGCTCTGAATCTCCAAATGACATGATTCAAGAAGCGTTGGAAAGCTCTTGAAAAGATCTATAACTTTCTGAAGGACTCTTCTTCATAAAATGCCTTTTTGATGGGCCATTTGTTCGTCGAAAGTATAATTCGATAATACTACTGCGAATTGATGATCCACTTGAATTTTAAGTCTCGTGGCACTTCCTTACTTCCTTCAAAAGACATGTTTTTACTTCAAAAAGTGTCGTCACTCGGGGTCTCGGTTTACCTAAAAATCTGCAATAAAATACCAAAAATACCCACGTAAATCTGACACGACACTCCGGTTACTAAACCGGTACAAAATTTATAACTTTTTATTACTTTTACTAGATTTTTATATTAATTAGATGTATTCATAACTATTAATATTTTATAAGATTATCGTTATAATTTCTTATATTTTATATAAAAAGAGTTGATAAAATATATAATATATCGTAATTTTTATCATATAAATGTTATACATCAAAGCCCCAAAATCATCATCTTTTGAAATGTCTCTGTACAAAAAAAACCTTAAAACGTCATCCAAAGTGACGTTCCTCGGGTATATGGAACGTCGCTATCACTGACGTTTCAACCAATTCCAACAACAGAGTCATGCCCACTCTGTTTCATCAAAACGCCAGCTAAACGGACGTTTCTTGTGCATTATCAACGCCAGATTGTCTGACGTTTCTACAAACGCCTGTGAAACCGATGTTGATTGCGTCACACCAACGTCATTATGGGTGTCGTTTTGGATATCAATGCCAATACCCTATTCCAAGCCTCTGTTATAGGAAACGCCAGTAACACCAGCGTTTGTAGTGTGAGATGAACGCCAGTGTGGGTGGCGTTTTCAGAAACAGAAGCAACAAATGTCATTTCAAATAACACAGGCCAAAAAATCCAAATCACATCACACACGCACAAATAACACAGGCCAACAAGTGGCATTTCAAGTGACACCAACCACATACGAATAAATTGCAATTCTCCGGGGAATAAAAAAACAGATTCACATCACATACTCACAAATACAAGGTATAAAATAGCCGTTGTGCATACAATGTATCAAATAGAAAACGTGCATACGATTTATCAAATACAATTACAATGTATCAAATAGAAAACGTGCATACGATTTATCAAATACAATGTATAAAATATCCGTTGTGCATACAATGTTCATTCGATGCAACTATCTCTTTTTCGTGGTCCTTGCACGCTTCTTTGTTCGTTGATCTTGTACCTGAGTTGATTCTTCGGCCTCGGCTTCGGCATTGGCTTCGGCTTCGGCTTGACTACATTGTCCCGTAGTTATGAACTCCAATGCCATCTCAAGCGCTTTCAATAGGTTCTTTTTGCTCTTCTTTGTACCATTCGTAACTGCATCTCGTACAACATCAACGACTCTAGCCTTGCTTGACTCATCCTATACGTGAAACATAAAAAACGTTTATGTCATTCAATAAAAGAAACAAAACAAATGGCTGTATATTCGTAGATAAATATGGTCAAACCTCTCGTGGATCTCGCTGCTTCTTTTTGCTCACTCCAGTCAAACGACGTGTGGCAACACCTCGATACCAGTTCATGTAATCAGCCGTGCATTCCCAATCAAATCTCGATTTCCCCATTCTCTGAACCTTATTCACTAGATGATTCACATAATGAATGAAGTCATGATCACGTGACTCGTGTGTGACGTTGTATTTCTTCACCTTCCCACTTCTATTTGATGCTTTAGGAGGAATCGTGTGGTGTGGTATGGATTGGACATGTCCGAAGCGCCGGACGACACGGTTTGGGTGATACACCTCTACAATGTCAGGTAATGCGTATGCAACCATAAAACCAAAGATACGTCGTCATCAGGAGCGTTCTCACATCCTTATAAGCATCCCAAACAACTTGCCGGATGGAAAATGCTTTAAATATGGTGAGCGACCCATTATCTTAGTTAATGCGAAAGTTCATACTTACATCTCGTGCCTCCATCAAGTCTAAGTCCTCTCTCATATGCTTCAACGATGTGACCGCCACATGCTCGTTAATTCCAGCAATAGGTTTCCACCTCAATGACCGTACCATCTCCCTTGGATTGAAGTTATTGTTCAGCGGTGGTCGGAATATTGGAAAGTGTTCGTACACCCATGCGTGTAAAAAAAAGATATTACAAAACAGTCAGTCATGTAAGAGTTTAAACATCAACTGTTCTAATAATACAAGTGTACTTTCCTCATTGCTTTATTTCTTACATCAACACTAAACACATATACAACTTAAAAAATATATATATCAGGTGTTACCTGCAGCAATGTCATGTATCCAGAAACTCCAATAGTATTTGTCCTAGAAGCTTTTGATAGTTGCCGGTAAAGATTCGCCAATGTAGCAGCCCCCAGGCCCATTCACCAACCTTATCCAGATCTTGTAGAAAATGCAGGTAAGCTATGCCTATCTTATCTCCACTGCGGTCTTGAATCAAAGTACATGCAAGCATGTAAAACAAGTATCCACGCACTGCATGATCCACAGTAATGATCGACCTACTCTCTTCGCTTCTTTGGATCCCTCACCCTCATTACGTAACCCGCATCTACCCGCAAGGTTGTTCTTCAACCAACTTTTGGACACACACATAGTCCACCAATATGTCCTAACTCATCTGCCACTACATCTGTATGAATCCCTAACAAGTTATGAACGAATGTAACTGGGTTCTGAACATTTTTCTCAACATCAAAGTTGACGGCCTTTTCCGCAACCGGTAAGCCCGTAATATATCAGGCGTCGTCTAGTGTGATTGTCATCTCCCGAAGGGCAAGTGGAAGGTGTTTGTCTCCGGATGCCACCTCTCGACAAAAGCAGCGGCGACCACACGATTGGCTTGGTTGTAAAGAAGGATCGTAAACGAGTTGTACAACGGATTAGCTCTCAACCTTTGCTTGAATTGTTCACATTCATCATCAATCTTTCACAAACGGAAGGAAGACGTGTACTGCTTGCATTGAATTACACCTCGGTCCTGTTCAATAGCACGGTACGAATATAAAGTTAGATTTATGAAACGAATATACGTATAAAACAAAAATTATAAAATTATACAACTTATAAAATATGATCTTGTTGGAAATAAAATTTATGTTTTGATGATGATTCATCGCTTAATCAGTTATTATTCTAAACCCCATTGATGAAGTGTCATAACTGGCTGTTATAGTGCAAAGCAAAAAGATGTCTAGATATCAATGTATAGGATTTAATAGAGTCTGATATTTGTATAAGTTAAACCAGACAAGCACTGTAATAGTTCTAGGCTAGAACTGAGAAAGTAAGAAACTGAGATTTAGAAAAACTGAACAATAGAGCACACCAATAGAAAACTGAAGAAGATAAGTTCGCTGAGAGTTATTGACTTGGTTGGCTTATCTAAGAAGACTGAAGAACTGAGGGTCACAGACTCAGTAATTGAAGATTGAAGAACTAAGGGTTCAAACTCAGTTATGAAGACTAAGTCGAGACTGTAAAGTTAGATTTCAGGCAAGATTGTGGTGACCTGAACTGACTTTATGGATCTTGTATGAAGACCTAAGAATCATAAGGACAATGAATTCTTAGATGATAATTAGTCATGGTGTACTACGATTAAGTCAATTATAATCGATGAAAAGCGAGATCTTGATATTTGAAGAAGAGTAAAATCTCAGTTAACGCTCCAAGTCAGTCAAGAAACTGACAAGTGATAAACTCAGCATAAAACTGATAAGGAAACTCAGTTTTATATGTCGATCATCCATTAAAGCGATCGCATGCGATCGAACGTTATAAAGGAAGTGATTTTATTGGATGAACTACTGACAAATCAGAACGGTCATAAAATATAGCCGTTGCAAGATTCAAGCAGGATGAACATTGAATGAACCCCTATAAATAGACTGCCTCTACAACGTCAAAGGGAGAGTGTGGTGAAAAAAGCAGGAGGAATTAAATAAGAATCTATCTAGTCAGAAAAGATTTAATTAAGGGGGAAAGCCAGTTTCAAAAGAATTCCTGCTAAGTAATTTATTCCAAGATCAAGAAAATTTCTTCAAGCGTATTCAAGCAAAATCAAGATCTATCATTTGAAGAAACTCAGAGCTGTGCATAATTTATTTATCTAGAAGAAAAGCTCTAATCACAATTGAATCATAGTTATTGATTCAAGTCTCAACTTTGATTTTATCAAAGGTTTAGACTGTGAAACACCAAAAAGGTGTGAAGGACAGTTGAGTGCAGTCAGGAAGACTGTGATTATGATGAGCTGGTGAAGAGGCAACCCTACCCTCCAAGGACCAGTGTTTCAAACAGTTGGAGAGCAGCAATCCTACCTGTTCTACAAGTGTTTAGATAGTGAAGCTAGGGATTAGTCAAGGACTATCAGTTTAGAACTTTTTGTAACCGGGCCATCTCAAAGAAGTTCTAGTGGAATTTTCCTCCGCATCACAGGGGAAGAGAGGACGTACAGGATTACACCACCTGGAACCTCTATAATTCTTACTTATTTACTTTACGCATTCATTTACGTTATTATAGTTATATGTATCTGGTTTTCACTCTGAAACTAAGTTAACTAGTTGTTAAAGGCTTATTTATCCGCTGTCAGTTAACAAGACCAAATATAAGTCAGTATTGACTTATACTCAGTTAAGTTAGCTGAACTCCGCACAAGTTAAAGGATAGGAATAAAACTGAGCTGAGTATCAATTTGAGTTTGGCAAAAACTCAGTTCCTGGGGCTTTTTCAGTTTTGGGAAAGTTTTTGGTGACAAGTTTATTCACCCCCCCTCTAAACTTGTGTTAGCCTTTCCAAGGGACCAACAATTGGTATCGGAGCAAGTTCTTCCTTCTGGAGGAGATCCGAGTTGTTACTGCTTAAGTTATAAACCAGTTGTTGACAATCCTTACTGTACTTCATTTCAATGGATACATCTAAAATTAGAAATTGGCTAAATAACCTCCTGACTGACTACTTGCAGAATGTTGTCTATGATTTCCAGGATCAAGTATTTGAAAGATTCAGTACTACAAGCTTTCACACAAATCCGGAACCCCATTTCAGTCATGATGAAGACATTGAGTTCAATGCGAATGATGATGAATCCAGAGGATTTCCATCCCTAAGCGATCTTTCAGAAGAAGCAGAAAGAGAGTTACTACGAGTAGCTAATTATATAGAAGAAGAACTGACCAAAGATCCATCCAGTGCAAAAGCCAAAGATATTGATGAAACTCTACCTACAAGTCATGGAAGTGAAAGTGATGAAGAAATCATACTGCTAAAAGCTACACAGGCAAGTGCTATTGATAAAGGAAAACAAGTTCTAATTGATGATGATTCCTTGACAGAAGATTTACCTATAAAAAATCAAGAGGTAATCGCATCCACATCCAGCACTCACACTACCATCAACAATCAAAGAAATGATGATTTCAATAAAACCTTGGACATCCTCATAAAGGAATTAGAGGTAACTCAAAAGAATTATGAGAATGTCAAAAAGGAGAAAAAGTTATTGAAAACTGAAATTTCGAGATTGAATCCTGAAATCGATCTAATCAAGACTAATAATGGAACCAAAGTAATTCGACCAACTGATGAACTAACAAAAGTTATAAACATCAAAGAATCATCAGTTGATCCAATTTCCAGAGTTCAATTCAAACCAGGAAAACCATTTGGAGATAGATCTAGTTTAGGGTTTGATAATCAGTATAATTCTAAGTTCAGACCAAGATTAGTTGCGATAAAATTTGTGACTACTCAACAGTCGAGAACTCAGAAAACTGATAAAATTATTAGAACTGACAAAAACTCAGCACAGCCAAACGCACAAACTGACAAAACTGAAAAATCAGTTGGTAAAATTCACCAGGCCAACAGATTTTACAGGGAGACTCAGAAGGCTGAAAACAGTAAAACTGATCCGAGATCAGTAAAAAAAATCTTCAAGTCATATCCATCTAAGAATGAAGATCATTCTTGGAATAATAGACTCAGAGGGAAAGGAAGACTATTTCCCACTGATGAAGACTGGAATAAACCATCACATCAGTTTCACAAACTGAACAGACCTAAAGTGGTTAAGACAAAACAGGAAAAATTTGTGAAAGCTGACTTTATTCAGTCAAAATATCAAGAGAGGTATAAAGTGAAAAATAAAGTTATACCATCAAAAGCTAATCAGTTAGGACCCAAACAGATATGGGTACCAACAATTTCTTATTTCGTTTTGCAGGAGAAAACACCACTAGCTGAGAACTGAAAAATGCAACTCACAAAACTAAGTTGTATTTACAACTAAGTTTTTGAATTTAGCACAAGGACAAAACTGAACGTATACAGCTGTTGATACACCGTACCTACTCTATTCATTATTTTCTAGCTACAGATGTCAAGAAAAGACGTGGTCCTTCTCAATCTAAACCGTCCATATCTTCCACTCATTCACCTTTTCACAATCTCAAAACATTTATGACAAGACGTTTTAATGTCCCACTCAATTCTTAACTACCCTACTACAAATTATAAATACCCAGAATTTTCTTTTGTGATTTCTTACACTTAAATTTTGAATCCACTCTCTGAATTTCAAATTCTCAATCAAATCCAGAAAAATGACTTTCACTCTTGTTGAACCCGGAATGATCGTATCTCTTGAACAATATATTGCAAAATATATTGATCAAACTCTAGTCAATTCAATTGCAACAAAAATCCGGAAAATTAAAGGTTTGGATGCTGTTTTCAACATCGATCTGAAAAGTGTGTGTTTAGAAAGCATTGGAGACTTCTATCAATTTGGTAGAACAACTGTAGAAGGAGAAGACACACAAACCTATATCACTACTGTCAATGATAAGGAGATCAAAGTCACCGAAGATCTAATTGCAGAAATCTTTGGGTTTGACAAATCCGGAGGTTCAGCAGCCATCAAGCTGACTAAGGAACGAAAGGAGAAATTATGGAAAGATATAGCGATTAGTCGAGAATCCACTGTCTCACAGACCGGGAGCACAAGCTTACTCAAGCCAGAGTTTAATTTTCTCTCAAAAATGTTAGCAATTTGCATTATTGGAAATGCAGGAAACTTTAGCAATCTATCTGGAGCTAAATTAGATCTGCTATATGTGATCTGGTTTGAAGAAAGTTTCAATTGGGCATGATATCTGTTTGATCAATTAGTAGCACAATCAATTGACGTACCCAAGAAGAAGACCGATGAAAAGAAAGGTCGATTTTATCATAAGAAAACTCTTGCGTTAGTTGTCCAAAGAATACTAGACCATTTTGGAGTCGCAAAGAGAAAAGAAACACCAGTTGCTGATGGGAAGATTGTCGTTAAGGAAGAAAAAGCTGGAAAAAGGAAAGCTGAGAAATTTGTAAATGAACCTAAGAAAAAGAAAAGCAAGAAGAAACCTGCAACTGGAGATGAAGTTTTGGAACAGATTGAAGATCTAAGGTAAAGAAGAAAACAGTTGGAAGATACAGAAAAAGGCATAACTGATCAAGTTACTGAGAAATCAATAGAAGTGTCACCAACACAAGAAGCAAGAATCAAGTTCCGACGGATCAAAGATCGATGAGTGTGAATCGAAACTACTCTCACCGAGCCCATTCCAGTCTTGGTAACTGAAGTTTTACCAATTGAAGAACCAGCTACGCAATCACAGGAAAAAGAGGTGACAAAGGAAACTGAAGTTGTCAACAAAGAACAAGTTGTTGAAACTGTCATACAAAAGGAAGCTGAAACTCGGGAACATGGACTCGAGAGAGGCGAGCATGTTGACGAAGAATCGGCGGTGATGAAAAGGCGATTAATGAAACAACGCGAATATGAATATGCTCATGCCGCTTTCAAAATCCAAGTATACTTCTCAAGAATCTGCCCCCAGATTAGAACATGAGGAAACAGCTAAAGAATCTTCCATTCCTCACTCTGAGGAAAAGGAGGCTGAGGCAGAAAAAGAATCAACCAAGGTTATTCACTTGGAGGAGCAAGTCAATGAAGATGAACCCATTGAGCATACAATGGATGAAGTTCATGTTGCTGAATTGGAACTTGAACCTACTGAAAAACAAGTTGCTGAAGAACTTGTAAGTGAGAAAGTTATGGAAACTGAGCCGACAATCTCAGTTTCAGTCATTGAAAAAGAGACATCAGTCGTCCCAGACATTGCTGAGGGAGTAATTGATAGCAAAATACTTAACCGCTAACTTTAACCGACAGAGTATCGGGTCAACGGTAGTATAGTGGTCACAAGGTCGAATCCACAGGGAGTAACAGTGAAGTACCAAAGTCGACATAGAACTTGGTTCAGGTCAATAGTTAGTGGAAAGATTAACAACTAATGCAGAAATAACGATTACACTACTAGTTTTATTTATATGATTAAAAAGCATAGCCGAACTAGGATCCAGCGGGTTACTTTTACCCCACAGGAAAGAATTGACAATAAGTGTGTCTTAACCGACGTACCTATCCAATTCAGTTTATATGACATCCACGGGTGTCAACTCCTTATTCTTGCGTTAAGGTCTGAACAACTCTCGCTTAACCCCCTATACTAGGCTTATTAACCCTCCCTTTAGAAAGCTAACTCACCTAACATGGTTGACCAGAATAATGAGCCGCTCGGGAACCCGATAAGAACCTCACATAGACATAGTCCTAACGTGTAGCTAGGTTGTCAATCTAACAATCAAGGCTATGTCTAGTGATTCTAATACCCGTATCCCACACCTCGCCGCAAAATACATATATAAGCTCGATGTGTGTGTAACAGTGAACAAGGTTGTCAATCTCATTCAAAGCTATTAAAACAATCAACACAAGTTTTAGAACATGAATTCATCATACAAGCGTTTAATTAAGCGCTACACAACTCCCATCTCATCCCCTTTTGGGATTTTCACCCGTTTTCACATAATTCGGCTACACAACTACTTTAGTTACTCATAATCATACTAACAACGAAGTAATTAAAGGAAATTATACTAAGAACAATAATAAACGAAAGCATAATCATCATAAAAATCAAACCTTTAATGTTGAAGAAATAATCCACCAAAAAGTTGAATCTTTGCTATTGAAACGGAAAATTAATCTAGGAGAAAGTATGTAGAATCAAAGGATTTAATCTATGGAATATGGGGATCAAAGGGTGTTTAAACTACTCAAAAACCGCCCTAAAATCGCCCCTAAGATGCCCAAAGTCGTCAAGGGCTGAATGGATATCTTATGGGACCAAAAAAGGGGGTTTTTATAGGTTTTTGCCGCATCCCAACCGCGAACGAGCGTCCGTGGCAAGGCAAACGCCCGTCTGCCAGAAAAGCCCACACTCTGTATGTAAATTTGCTCCGTAAACGCTCGTTTGGATCCTGTCTTCAGTAAATCAGCAATAACTTCTTGTATAGAGCTTCGATTTGAACAATTCAAGATGCGTTGGAAAGCTCGTTCAATTACCTACAACTTTCATGAAGACAACTCTTCCTGAAAGTGTCTCCACGTGTGACAAAAATGCCCCTGAAATGACTGGTTCAGATTTCGTCAATGATTCTTCACTCTTTTCTCCTCCTTGGCCCCAAATCTCATTCTTTCTCGAGACTCTCTTCCTTATTCTCGACCTTATACATCAATCTAAGCCTGAAAACAAAGACACGAATACCAAGGCATAACATACATTGACAGAAACGTAACGAAATCCATATAAAACACGAGTTTTTAGGATGAAAACGTCATTAGTCTCGAAACATGCATATAAGTGAATATCGTTCATATCCTTCCCATAATAGCCCAAAATAACCATGAATAACTCGTAAAAGGAGGTAATCTCATATAAGAAATACACTACAATTTGACTCCCATCAACTACCCCCCACTTAGCTTTTGCTCGTCCTCGAGCAAACAAAGCGACTCTAAAATGTAACATAGAGTCAACATTGTAGTCATACACGGGATCATCATACGCAAAGGGCAAGTGCAAACAACCAGGCAAATGCAATTGAGTCTAATCCTACCTTATTACAATAACGGAATGTGAGTGTGTGCATAGCTTCTCATTCATTCATCACAGTTAACCGGTTCAGATTATAGATGCATGACTATTGTTGTTACACCATAGGCTTATACTTCATAAACATCTCCACTAATCGAGGTCAAATCAAGGCTAACTAAGGTCAGGCAGGACTTGCACGGTTGTAACGTTAGGCTAGGGACGGGGATAAACGAAAGGATAAAAGGAGTATCAAAAGAGAAAAATGAGTGAGCTTAATCAAAACTTCTTGAAATTGCCTCATAACTCACCTCCTTAGCTTGGTTCAAGCAAGCATTCTCCTTCTTTACTCTCAAATTCCAACATACTTCAATGAGAACTCGTCCACTTTGGAAGAATTAATACATAGCCATTTTTCCGGCAAACTTTGACTCAATTTTATTCTTTTTTTTTTCTTTATAAATCAAACACCAACACTTTTCTATCCCTTCTCATTCGTAGTACAAAATATTTACCAACACCATACTTTGATACACAACTTCACCACCCCACACTTGTGCTAGCAAGTGTGCCCAAAATAAGATTAAAAGTCACTCGTATGGTGCCAAAGAAATGTAGACCACAAATAAAGGCTAAGGGTCGGTAATTATAGGCTAATCAACGAATGGATAAGTTTGGGTGGGGGTCTAACCGCCCTACAAAGGCTTAGAGGGGTTTCTGTGGAAATTATGTACATGGTTGGCTATTTGGCTCTAGTTGGTTCAAAGAAATGCCAGGACCGTCATCCCTTAATCTACCAAGATTGACCTTTCTATTTCGCCTCGAAGTTAATCATATAAGTTCTAGGTAACAGAATAGACTATGACAACTATAAGCATCACTATTTACCATAACTCATGATATTGAAGCTATTAAGTGCGTGTGTAGTCCATTTTTATAACAAGATCACGGCTTAACTCACATGCATTTACTCAATTGTAAACCACTTAAACTAAGGATATCATGATTCAACATATAACACAACATCAATCCATGAATTTTTTTAAAATATGGCCCAAATTCACACGATATAGCAAAAACTAAGCCTACAAATCATTCCAGTTTATGAAAACATGGCATAAAAATTTATCAACAAAAACAGTGAAGCTAAGTCTCCTACCCCCCACTTAAACGAAGCACTGTCCTCAGTGTGTGAGTGAGAAAGGAAAAAGACTTAGCTGAACTGTCGGCAAAGCTCATCCAATGCAATGCAACAACCGCAAATGTATCTCCCAGGGTGCCTGTGCTACAAAGTAAACACAAAGAATTCTCTACAATGAAAGGCAGAAACCTTAAGTGTTGGTAACACAAACATGGAGATGTATATATAAAGAAAATATCGGCTATAGCATGCATGTCAAAAACAAGAATCGGATGTAAAATATCCTCTCAGGGTCCCAATAATATCTAAACAAATAAAGCAAAAAGGTGGGTTGCCTCCCACAAGCGCCTGTGTTTTACGTCGTTGGCTCGACCGTATGGCACTTAAGCAGACTCAAATCACTTAAAACTCAAAACAACTCAAACCAGAATATTTCACATAAGCATCAAAACTCATCAACCAAAATCTAGACTCAAGAAGACCAATAGCTTAAGAAAAGTGAACAAAGCGAGAACCATGGAAATTGAATTGTCTAAAAACTTACCTCTTTTGGTCCTTGATGCTACCTCTTCCCAATGTGGTCTCTTTCTCACACTTCTTTGAGCCGCATTCACCGGAGGGAGTGAAAACTTGATCTCATAATACTCATCATCACAAGGTGGATGAGTGAAGTAATCCGGGACCATCGTATCAGGAATCACCAATCCATCCGGTGGCTTCAATTTTAGTGACTCATCAACTTGATCTCGATCCACAAGTGAGCTTGACGGTAGAATGAGCGATCCCAACATCTCCTTAGTCTCGATCTCCATATAATCGACGACCACAATCGAATCTACCATACTCTCTGTCAAGTCATCATTTTGTATATCGTGGGAAGGCGGTGTAGTAGACAACAGTTGCACCGCTTCCATCTCAAAATCTTGCAGTTCTTCTTCATCCCAGAGCGTTTCATTACCAAAGATTTCTTGCTCACTCAAAACAATAGTCGGCTCCACTGTACACTCCACCAAGGTATCATCAGATATTTCAATAGAATGTGAGGGTGCTATGGGCGATCCCAACTCCGTCACTTGCTCCGTCCTAAAAATCGCGAGATCCCTCTGAACAACAGCTAAGTCTTTTTGCATAGCTTTCAACTCAGTTTCCATCCTCTCCCGCTCTGCTGCTTTCTTTGGTTGGGCAACTCCCAGCTCTCTACCACTAACCGATTCATCAACCTCACTCTCCACCTGAACTTCTTCACTGTCAGCTTCCTCTGCAACCTTATTCACCTCATGTGCACAAGCCTCTTTTTCATGTTCTAGCTCCCGGGCTTCCTTAAGCGAGAGGAGATCCTTGGATATGTCTAGCAACATGTTCTTCCTACGTGCCCATTCTGCTCTAGTCGTGGAGGTTCTATACCCACCGCGCACACTCCTTCGGTGGAGTGCCCAAATCCGATCCATAGATTCCGTGATCTCCCTCTGCAACTCATCCATCCGCTTCTCCCAGTCAGAACTATGGTGTATCCGCACTCTCTCGACTTTCGCCACAGAAACCCTCTCTGCCAGCCCCTCTATTATCTCAACTTCCCGTTCTTCTTCAGCATGTCCGGGATCAATCTCATATTCCTCTTGCGTTTGCTGCTGCTGTATAAGTTGTTGCAGGAGTTGTTGGGAGACATGGTCTTGATACCCCTCATCCCTTAGCATTTGCAGCACTCGGTTGACATTCGCTTGGTTGAACTCCGGTTTAAAGTTCTGGCAATTCTGCTGAACCGGTTGATATTGTTGGACTGGTTGAAAATCACCAATCCCATTCCCCAGATTTCAATCATGCCCGTTCCCACCAAACTGTCCATTACTGTTTCTATTCGAATAACCGTAGTATTCATTCTGGTTTGCACTAGGGCACTGATAATCCCAAGAACTCTGGTTACTCTGCTGCTGATATATAGGTTGAGGCGCATACCATTGTTGTGCATATTGGTTCATTGTCATCCCTTGTTGTTCAGGTTGGTAGTGTGGAGGTGAGACTCTATCCATTGTAGCTTACACTGTAAGATCTCAGAAAACAACACCACACAATCAAAGTATTTCGTCACCACCACCACAGCAATAGGTGGTGTGACGCTTCAATATACGAACTCCATCAAGAAAAGAAAAGAAAATAAAACGACCTAAGCCCAAGCTTTCAGTCAACTTGCAAGATATTCACCATGTACTCCCCGGCAACGGCGCCAAAATTCTTGATAGCAAAATAACTAACCACTAACTTTAACCGGCTGCAGTATCGGGTCAACGGTAGTATAGTGGTCTCAAGTCGAATCCACGAGGAGTAATGTCTAAGTACCAAAGTCGACTTAGAACTCGATTGAGTCAAAATAGTGGTGGAGAGATATTATACTAGTGCAAAAGTAAAGATTATACTAAATTTATTTACTTAAGTATTAAAGGGCATAGTCGAACTATGATCCCACGAGCTACTTTTACCCCTAAGGAGAGACTTAACATGGAGCGTGTCTTAACCGACCTACCTATCCAATATAGTTTAACGACATCCACGGGTGCCAACTCCTAATTCTAGCGATTAGACTGAACAACTCGATCTAACCACCCTATGTGAAGTTAATTAATTCTCCCTTTAGAAAACCGATTAACCTAACATGATTAAGATCTAGAGTCGCTCGAACAACGATGACAAACCTCTGTATTGGAAACGGACCTAACAACTAGGCCGAATCTACGCAACGATCCTAAAACCCCTTATCCAACATCTCACCGCAAAATGCATATATAAGTTCGATGTGTGTGACAGTGAACTAGGTGATCAATCTAATTCAAAGATGTTAAAATAAGTTTTAGGACGTGGATTAATCGTTTAAACAATAATTTACGCACTACACAACTCCCTATCTCATCCCCCTTAGGGTTTTCGCTCGCTTTCACATAATTCGACTACACATGAATTTAGCTACTCATAATTATGCTAATAACAGAATAAAGAATAGAAATTGAACTAAAAGAAATAAATAAAAGAAACATCATTACCATATAACTGCTGAAAATCTGATCCAGGAAGTATGAACAAATAGTTGCACCCAAAAAGTTGAATCTTTGATCTTGTAATGCAAAACTAAGCTATGAAAGATGTGTAGAATCAAAGGAAATTATCTAGGGAATCAAGGGATCAAAGGGTGTTTAATCTATGCTAAAATTGCCCCTAAATCGCCTAAGAAAAGTCTAAAGTCGGCAAAACATGAGTAGGGGCTGAATGAGCTGCGTATTTATAGATTAGGTTGAAATCTGCTGCTGTCGGTCCCGGACGCCCGTCTGGTCCATGTCAGACGCCCGTCCACCTGGAAAATATGAAGCTATTAGGGCTTCGTCTTCATTGGACGGGCATTCGCATTCCTCTGGACGCCCGTCTGGTAACTTATGACTTGAGGCTTTTCGACCCCTGGACGCTCGTCTGTAAACCTGGACGTCCGTCTGTGTTAAATGAGCTTCGTGAATCGGGCTGAGCCTACCCAAACACCCGTTTGGGGGGTCTTTTGGACGCCCGTCCAGCCAAAAACATAACTTTCTGAATGAGTGTCAATGCTGTGGACGCCCGTCTGGAATGAGCAAACGCCCGTCTGATGTGGCCTTCCCTCAGACGCCCGTCTGAGGTATATCAAACGCCCGTCTGGGTTGTCCTCATCCCAAACTTGGCTTTTCTTCACTTTTTATGCTACATTCGGGCCACGATCACGTCTCATAGTCCAAAACATCGCCTTCCGGGTCCTCGAGTCACCTAAGTCCTGCAATAACATAGACAAACAAACACCACGCATAATTCCGCAAGACAAAAGCGCTTGGAAAAGAGTGAAATATCGGTAAAAAGGCGGAGTTTACCATCGATATGAAAGTTTGACTCCCCGTGTATATAATTCTCGATATTACTCTCGAAACGGTCTATATCTACCCAAAACATTCCAATAAGGTGATAAACGGGGGTTAAACTGCACACCAAAGTACAATAAAGTTGACTCCCATCAGTAATCAGCATAACTGATCTTATGGAAACTGATGATGTTGCAAGAACTGACCCCTTGCAAGTAGAAGATTCAATCACAAGAGAATCAGAAGATACTCTCACACCATTTAAATCCACAACTGATCATGGAGAAGTAATGACAGCTGATTATGAACGATTGCGCAGATATCGAACTTGGAAACTCAGTTCCATTGCCAATCAAAGAAGTGAGCAAGCAGAAATGGAAGCTATTGAGAAATGGGTATTTGATTTATACAACATTACAAGTCTATCGGAAATAATCAATACCGATGAGTTCATAAATCAAGGATATGCACTGATCAGAAACAGTTATTGGGTTGAAGCCCAAACTGGTGGAAATTTCAAGAAAAATGATGATGATGATGATTTTCAGGAAGATCCCAACTTACAAAAAGGGATTCTTGCCTCTCTACAAGAAAAGGAAACATAACAGAACATAACACTGCTGATGATTCTAGTAGTTCTGGTGAAAGCAGTGGAAGTTCAAGTTCTGAAAGTGTGTCTGAAACACAGCAAGATAAAGAACAAGAAGGAGGTTACCAATCTCCCACTGACAAGTTTACACTTGAAATAGCAAGAATTGTGGCAAACATGCCTAGTGAAGAGTCAGATGATGAACTCAACGTACATCTGTCACCAACAAAAGTTATTGATCCATCAAGCTTGGAAGAAGCTAAGAAACAATCTGAAGAAAGAAGACAATCGACTGAATATAGAGAAAAACTGAAGCAAGTTGTTATCTCACCTCTAAAGCAAGCTAAACCAACTGAGGCTGAGACAAACAAAGGAAAAGAACAACAAGCGGGAAGTTCAAAAGATTTACCCACGTTGAGTTGATCTCATTAAGTTTTATCATAATGAGATAATCGAATTCGAAAAGACGATAATAAACTTATTTGGAAAGGTTCTGCATGCCTTAGAAGCTAGCAAAGATGAAAGAAGCAATCTTGAAAAGAAATGGATATCATCAATGATAACTGTCAAAACACCCTGCTTGAGCTTCGGAAAACAACCATCGAGCATGATACAAGAAGAGATGAAACTCAAGATAGATGGGAAGTTATTCTTAATAATCTGGTAGATAGAATGATCTTAATGGAACAGGGTATGAAGGACTCAGTTGTGGATCAAACCATTTTGGCATCAACTCAACAAACTTTGAACGCTTACATCAAGAGCCTGATTCATAAAGATGATGTCAATAAGGGGGAAAGTTTGGATATCTTAAAAGTCCATGCATCTGAGATGCCACAAGTCCTTTCAAATGTCGATGATAAATTGAATGAACTGAAGAAAGCAAGAGGAGATTTCACTGATGAAGAAATGGAACTGATTGTTAAATACTCAGAGCCTACTGCCAAAAGAGTTGGTTTGGATTCTCGCCTATACAGTTTATTCAGAAACTTACTAGATAGGGAAGGAGTATCAAAAGAAGAATCTCTTGAATCGTTCCTACACATGCAGAAGGTACTCATGCACTATTGGAATAAACTGAAGAAGTGGGAAGCAGATGGTACTATAGACAGAGAATCGAGAGAAAATTGAAAAGGTGAACTGAATTTGTTAAAATCTCATCGAGAACGACCACCAATGAAAGATTGAGGGCAATCTGTCTTCACTTTTGCGATTCTTTTCAAAAACAAATTTTTCAAGAAACACAATCTATCTGAATCATGGAACATTTGGGCAAGCATCCATGGAATTGAAAGCTCAGCTACAAATGATGCTATGAGATCTATTGAAGAAAATTATGATATTCAATCTGCCAAGTAAAAAGAAACTATCTTCTAGTTCTTTTTACTATGTTGTATTTTATTACTCTATCTTGTAACTCAGTTATCAAATAATCTCTCAGTTTCTCAGTTCATTGCGTTATTTACTGTATTTTGTTTTATCTTTTTGCATTGCTTTTAAGGAGGGTATTGACATCATCAAAAAGGGGGAAATTGTTGGAAATAAAATTTATGTTTTGATGATGATTCATCGCTTAATCAGTTATTATTCTAAACCCCATTGATGAAGTGTCATAACTAGTTGTTTATAGTGCAAAGCAAAAAGATGTCTAGATATCAATGTATAGGATTTAATAGAGTCTGATATTTGTATAAGTTAAATCAGACAAGCACTATAATAGTTCTAGGTCTGGGCCGAGAAAGTAAGAAAGCGAGATTTAGAAAAGCCGAACAATAAAGCACACCAACAGTAAAAATCAAGAAGATAAGTTCATTTGAGAGTTCTGCACTCGGTTGGCTTATCTAAGAAGATCAAGAACCGAGGGTCACAGACTCGATGAATTGAAGATTGAAGAAGCGAGGTTCAAACTTAGTTATGAAGACTAAGTCGAGACTGTAAAGTTAGATTTCAGGCAAGATTGTGGTGACCTGAACTGACTTTATGGATCTTGTATGAAGACCTAAAAATCATAAGAACAATGAATTCTTAGATGATAATAAGTCATGGTGTACTCTGATTAAGTCAATTATAATCAGATGAAAACCCGAATCTTGATATTTGAAGAAGAGTAAAATCTCAGTTAACGCTCCAAGTCAGTCAAGAAACTGACAAGTGATAAACTCAAACATAAAGCGATAAGGAAACTCGATTTTATATGTCGATCATCCATTAAAGCGATCGATAAATCGAGCGTTATAAAGGAAGTGATTTTATTGGATGAACTCATCGACAAATCGTAACGGTCATAAAATATAGCCGTTGCAAGATTCAAGCAGGATGAACATTGAATGAACCCCTATAAATAGACTACCTCTACAACGTCAAAGGGAGAGTGTGGTGAAAAAAGCAGGAGGAATTAAATAAGAATCTATCTAGTCAGAAAAGATTTAATAAAGGGGGAAAGCCAGTTTCAAAAGAATTCCTGCTAAGTAATTTATTGCAAGATCAAGAAAATTTCTTCAAGCGTATTCAAGCAAAATCAAGATCTATCATTTGAAGAAACTCAGAGCCATGCATAATTTATTTATCTAGAAGAAAAGCTCTAATCACAATTGAATCATAGTTATTGATTCAAGTCTCAACTTTGATTTTATCAAAGGTTTAGACTGTGAAACACCAAGAAGGTGTGAAGGACAGTTGAGTGCAGTCAGGAAGACTGTGATTGTGATGAGCTGGTGAAGAGGCAATCCTACCCTCCAAGGACCAGTGTTTCAAACAGTTGGAGAGCAGCAATCCTACCTGTTCTTCAAGTGTTTAGATAGTGAAGCTAGGGATTAGTCAAGGACTATCAGTTTAGAACTTTTTGTAACCGGACCATCTCAAAGAAGTTCTAGTGGAATTTTCCTCCGCATCACAGGGGAAGAGAGGACGTACATGATTACACCACCTGGAACCTTGATGGGACTCAAATTGTAGTGTATTTCTTATATGAGATTACCTCCTTTTACAAGTTATTCATGGTTATTTTGGGCTATTATGGGTAGGATATGAACGATATTCACTTATATGCATGTTTCGAGACAATTGACGTTTTCATCCTAAAAACTCGTGTTTTATGTGGATTTCGTTACGTTTCTGTCAATGTATGTTATGCCTTGGTGTTCGTGTCTTTGTTTTCAGGCTTAGATTGATGTATAAGGTCGAGAATAAGGAAGAGAGTCTCGAGAAAGAACGAGATTTGGGGCCAAGGAGGAGAAAAGAGTGAAGAATCATTGACGAAATCTGAACCAGTCACTTCAGGGGAATTTTGGTCACACCTGGAGACACTTTCAGGAAGTGTTGTCTTCATGAAAGTTGTAGGTAATTGAACTAGCTTTCAAACGCATCTTGAATCGTTCAAATCGGAGCTATACACAAAAATTTATTGCTAATTTACTGAAGACAGGATCCAAACGAGCGTTTATGGAGCAAATTTACGTACAACGTGTGGGCTTTTCTGGCAGACGGGCGTTTGCCTTGCCACGGACGCCCGTTCGCGGTCGGGATGCGGCAAAAACCTATAAAAACCCCCTTTTTTGGTCCCATAAGATATCTATTCAGCCCTTGACGACTTTGGGCATCTTAGGGGCGATTTTAGGGCGGTTTTTGAGTAGTTTAAACACCCTTTGATCCCCATATTCCATAGATTAAATCCTTTGATTCTACATACTTTCTCCTAGATTAATTTTCCATTTCAATAGCAAAGATTCGACTTTTTGGTGGATTATTTCTTCAACATTCAAGGTTTGATTTTTATGATGATTATGCTTTCGTTTATTATTGTTCTTAGTATAATTTCCTTTAATTACTTCGTTGTTAGTATGATTATGAGTAGCTAAAGTAGTTGTGTAGCCGAATTATGTGAAAACGGGTGAAAATCCCAAAGGGGGATGAGATGGGAGTTGTGTAGCGCTTAATTAAACGCTTGTATGATGAATTCATGTTCTAAAACTTGTTTTGATTGTTTTAATAGCTTTGAATGAGATTGACAACCTTGTTCACTGTTACACACACATCGAGCTTATATATGTATTTTGCGGCGAGGTGTGGGATACGGGTATTAGAATCACTAGACATAGCCTTGATTGTTAGATTGACAACCTAGCTAGACGTTAGAACTATGCCTATGTGAGGTTCTTATCGGGTTCCCGAGCGGCTCATTATTGCGGTCAACCATGTTAGGTGAGTTAGCTTTCTAAAGGAGAGGTTAATAAGCCTAGTATAGGGGTTAAGCGAGAGTTGTTCAGACCTTAACGCAAGAATAAGGAGTTGACACCCGTGGATGTCATATAAACTGAATTGGATAGGTAGGTCAGTTAAGACACACTCATTGTCAAGTCTTTTCTTGTGGGGTAAAAGTAACCCGCTGAATCGTAGTTTGGCTATGCTTTTTAATCATATAAGTAAAACCAGTAGTGTAATCGTTATTTCTGCATTAGTTGTTAATCTTTCCACTATCTATTGACCTGAACCAAGTTCTACGTCGACTTTGGTAGTTCAATGTTACTCCCTGTGGATTTGACCTTGTGACCACTATACTACCGTTGACCCGATACTCTGTCGGTTAAAGTTAGCGGTTAAGTATTTTGCTATCAAGAATTTTGGCGCCGTTGCGGGGGAGTAACGTTTGATATCTTGTAAGTTGACTGAAAGCTTGGGCTTAGGTAAGTTTTTATTTTGTTTTCTTGTTGTTTCTTGTTTGTCAGTGAATGACCTGAAGCTCCAAAGAACCACTTATCGAGCCAATAGAAGAAATTGAAGCTTTTGAACGTCATAGAAATAGTCAACGCCGAGGAGAACTTATAGTTGCTAGTCCGAACCCTTTGTTCGAAGAAGAAGGGACAGTAGAAAGCTTACCATCACTTTCAGAATCCTCAGAGGGAATGGAGGATTCACCGAATCATAGAGATGGCAAAGAACCCTTAATCGAGCACAATGTACAAGGGAAAACCTCAGACACCACTGGTGGTAACGCAACATTACCATTGCATACTCCACCGCGAACCCCTCGTCATGAACCGTTAAGAGAGGACAACACGGTGTTGCGTCGATTGAGAACCCCACGGCTTAATCAGAGGACAGGATTGGACGATGACAGAGGGAGGACAAAATACTCGAATACGCAGAACTTCGGACCCGAATTAAACCAAGAGACGGTAAATCGAGTACTGTAGATGCTAGAGAATCAAGGAAATCAACAGGGTTCCAAAACCCATATAATCAGCAACCACCTATGCGCAGCGAGATTATCAACAAAGAACAACAACATGATTATCAGCCACAGATGGCTCAGCAGGTACAACGACCGAGGGTTTGCCGAGATTACGTCACTACTCCTCAGGAAGTTATAGGGCACAATCCGATTAGAGTGCCCCCAATTAATGCGAACAACTTGGACATCAAGCAGAACATTCTGAATATGTTGGGGGAACATGCCTGCTCTCCACGGGAAGTCGATCGAGAACCCAAACAAATTTTCTAGATCATTTTCTTCAAATTTGTGGGACGATGAGATATAATGGGGTTAGTGAAGAGGCAATAAAGCAAATAGTCTTCCCGTTTGCGCTGAGAGGAGTTGCTAAAGATTGGTTTGATTCATTACCCAACGATTCACTACATAGTTGGGCAGATGTAACGCGAGTGTTTCTGAAGAAGTATTTTCCTCCGGCGAAGATTCTGGATCTGAAAGAAGAAATATCTTCGTTTGACGGTCTCGAGGGAGAGACCTTAAAAGAGACATATGAGAGATTCAGGGGTCTACTGAAGAGATGCCCTCCACACGGTTTTTCTATGGTGGAACAGGTTATTATATTATTCAGGGCCTTAGAGCCGATGGACCAGAATAAGCTGAATGCCGCCAGTGGCGGAGATATCATGAATCTGCCACTAGAACAAGCTATGAGACAGATTGAGAATGCGGCAGATGGAGAAGGACAATGGGGGTCGAGCAGAAAGAAGAAGAAAGCCCCCATGGAAAGTGTGAAGTCGCTAAAAGAGGAACTTGATAGAGAGACGGCCATGCACGACAAGATGCAAGAAATGGTGCTAAAGATGGACCGAATGGAGTTAGAACGAAAGAAGGCACCGTAATGCCAACTTTGTGGAGGTGGACATTCTGCAATGGAATGTGCATCATCGAAAAAACCCACTTATCCACAACAGTTGACGCCTACTCCGGTACAACAGCAGTCTGGCAATCAGAATGACCAGCAGCGGATGAATATCTATGCAATGGGGCCGGTAAATATGAATCAACAAGAATTTGGCCAGCAACAGTGGAATCAGAACTTTGATAATCAACAAGGGCCGCAAATGGATTATGGTATGGGTGATGATTCACAACAATATGATGTAAATTATGTTGGACAAGGAAATCAGGGGCAATGTAATCAGAATCAACAGAATCAAGGTTGGAATCAGGAGCAGAATCAGAATTGGAATCGAAACAGTAATCAGAACCAAGGTTTTAGGCAAAATCAAAGCGCGTACAACCGACCTTGGAACCAGAATCCTCAGAATCAGGGTTCATACCAGAATCAGAATCAAGGCTGGAATCAAAATAGTCAGAATCTGCAATCTCAGGCACAAGGCCAACAAAGAACAAAGCAAGGGGCGGTGGGGCGAATCCAGGTTGGAATCGAATCAGGGCCAGCAAAGTAATCAGAATCCGCAAACGAGCCAGGCCCCGAGGAACAACAATTCTGGCACCTATCAGCATCTGAATGCTCATCTGCACCAGAACAACCAAAGCGAACAAGCAATCAAACAATTACGGTGTTCGAAGACACCCTCGAGATACTTACGAGAGATTAGGCGAAGCGTGTCGAATTAAACAAGAATGTTTGTAGAGCAAAAAGTGGCCACACATTACGCCATTCGAACTTGGAGACCCAAGTGGGTCAAATAACCGACACATTGAAAACAAATCGAGTGGTGGACTTCCGAGTAACACTGCGAGAACCCAAAGGTGTGAATCTTGTGTTCACACGAAGTGGTAAAGAGGTTGGGCTGAGTGACAAGAGGAAGGAATTATAGGCCGAGAAAGCAGAAACTGATAAGGCTGAGAAAGAGAAGGCAGTCGACCGTGAAGGGGCTATGTATGGTGAAGTCGAGATTGAGGACTTGGAAGTAGGCGGTGTGGAGAAAAAAATGGCTGCAATGAGGAAAGAATTGGAAGCATTTAAAAAGGCATTGGCCGAGGCAAACCAAAGCAGTGGAAGGGGCAGCACCGAAGAAAGACTATATGGTCTTGGACATTAAAGAAGAAGATCCTTCACCACCCAAAGAGAAATGTAAGAAAAACAGAATTCCTCCCCCTCCCCCTGATTTTGATGTTAATACTTTACCCTATCCTCCTAAGGGACCCAGAAAGGACATACTGACCCAAGGTCAGGCGAAATTTTTGAATCTCTTAAGAAAGGTAGATGTCACGGATTTTATCTAACAAAGCAAACAAGTAATAAAATTTATAAATCCGGTATTCCCCAAGTGTAGGGATCGTAGTATAGCGATTAATACCGGAGTCGGTCACAGGGAATCGGGGTATCTAGTTCATTAATTTTCCTAAGGTTGTTACTACTAAAACGAAACTAAAAACGGTAAAATAAACTGGACAGAGGATTGTCAGTCCAAAGCCAGGAAGGATAAAAGCGATAATAAATAAATAAAACTACAACTAAGAAAACAATAAAACTAACTATCATGATAATGACTGAAGCAAATCAACATAGAACAAACATGATCCACCATCCCGCAACCCTTAATTCTTCCCTAGATTATCTTATGATGATTCAATCAAAGTTGTGGTTCACCTAATCAAAGGTATGAATTCCTACTTCCGTAAGTAATCCGTCTATCAAACTCATCATCTTCCGATCTATAGAGATTAACGCTCTCAAAACAAGGTGCAAGATTTATTAGATCTAACAACCTAGAAATCCAACCTATCAACTTCCGTTATGTCAAGGTTAAAAGTCTAATCTTTCCTATGGTGATCTAAGGTTTACACCGATTTCCATCATACGGTAAACATCAAATAGCAATACATCTTCCGATATCGATTGCATAAACAAATAAACAAAGGAAAGAAACAAACTTTAAATTAAACTCACAAAATATCCAAAGGAAAGAATAAAAACGCTGCTGGAAAATCTCCCATGGCTGCTCCAAGTTCACAGCTTCAAGCCATCATCAAGATCGAACAAGAAAAGAAAACGAAAATAAAAACCTAATTAATCCGCCACCCCAGCCTCCCAAAAGGGGGCTGGGGCGCCTAGGGCTCCTCTCTAATGTTTGTGTGTCAAGAGGGATCGAATTGTGTATCTTTAGGGTTGAAATCCCGCTGCTATTTATAGATAACAAAGTCGGCTGCTGCTAAGTCGGTCGAAGGACGCCCGTCTGATGCCTCTGGACGCCAGTCCATTCTTCTGGACGGAGGTGGACGCTCGTCCATACAACGTCTAAACTCTCTGTTCAACTTTTTCCTCCTGGACGCCAGTTTGATTTAATGGACGCCCGTCCAGGCTGGACGGGCCTTGGACGCCAGTTCACTCTTCATTCAGCTCAAACGCTCGTTTGATTCTTCAAATCTTCATTCCAACTTCATCCTTATCTCTTTCCTTCCATGCAAATCATCACTTGAACATCTTTTAAACTCCTTTCACCTCATGCAAGCGTACCTACATCACGATAAAAACATGCAAAATGTAACATCTTACATCTAAAGATATTTATCCACTAAAATCACATAATTAGCTCGATTTTGCACTTTAATACTTCTAAAACTCATTTGCTCAATATTTCAATATAAAGCTCGATTTCTATGAGAAACATACGAATATGGGGAGAATTGTTACAAAATATATCCTTATAAAACGTATAAAATCACCCTTAACAGTAGAGGTGAATATTCCCCTATTAGAGGCAATTTCGAGCATTCCCCCGTATTTTAAATTTTTGAAAGGAATGTTGTCGAGTAAGGAGAGGATGCAACAGATGGTGCATTTGAGTGAGGAATGTTCTGCAATCTTTGAGAATAGGATACCCCCCAAGCTACAAGATAGAGGTAGTTTTACCATCCCAATTACCATTGTAGAAACTGTGTTTAAAAATGTGTTATGTGATCTAGGGGCTTCTGTGAGCCTGATGCCTAGAGGAGTGTATGAGAAATTGGGGTTGGGTAAGTTGGAACCAACAGGGATGACCCTACAGATGGCAGATAGGTCTGTTAGGAAACCTATGGGAGTAGCTGAAGATGTGTTAGTGCCGGTTGACAAGTTTGTTTTCCCCGTTGACTTCGTAGTCTTAGATATGGATGCCAATGCCCCGCTCTTGTTAGGTCGGCCTTTCTTGAACACAGGAGAGACCTTGATAGACGTAAAGAGGGGAGAGATCATACTATGAGTCAGGAAAGAGAGTGTGGCCATAAATGTCTATAATGCAATGAAGCATCCTGATGATGAAAAGAGTGATTGTTTTTCTGTTGATGCTATATATCCTTGTATTTTGGAGAACACTAACCTGCAGGGATACCAAGAACCAATACAAGAATTCTTGATGAAGTCAAGCACCGCTGAGGATGACGATCCGAGAATGAGAGCTCAAGTATACCATTTGGAGGCAACTCCTTTTGTCGACGCAAGCTGGAATAAGAAGCTAGAGCTCGGTTTGACTGGCAAGCTGCCAAAGCCGTCAATCGAGGAACCACCTACTGATTTGGAGCTGAAGCCACTTTCTGAGCATCTAAAGTATGTGTTTTTAGAACCTGATGAATTACTTCCTCTTATTGTTTCGTCTGCACTAACTGTTTTGCAGGAAGCTAAGTTGATTCATGTTATAAAGAAACACAAAAAGGCCTTCGGATGGAAGATGGTTGACATAAAAGGGATTAGTGCTGATATCTGCAAGCACAAGATCATCCTTGAGGAGGTGCCAAGCCGGTTAGGCGATTCAGAGAGACAATTTGAACCCACACATGCAAGAGGTGGTGAGGAAAGATGTGGTAAAGATGCTGGAAATGGGGATAATTTATGCGATCTCTGACAGTGAGTGGGTGAGTCCCACACAAGTCGTACCCAAGAAAGGAGGCATCACAGTTGAGCTTAATGATAAAGGTGAGCCCATTCCTACTCGTTTAGTTATTGGTCACAGAGTTTGTATTGATTTGCGCATGCTAAACGATAAGACTAGGAAAGATCATTTTCCCCTCCCCTTTATTGATCAAATGCTAGAGCGTCTGAGTAGTCATGCATTTTACTGTTTTTTGGATGGTTTTAGTGGTTATTATCAAATTCACATCGATATACATGACCAGGATAAGACTACTTTCACGTGTCCATATGGCACCTTTGCATTCAAAAGAATGCCGTTTGGGTTGTGTAATGCACCCGCGACATTCCAGCGATGCATGGTTGCCATCTTTGCTGATATGATAGAGCGTTTCATGGAAGTCTTTATGGACGACTTTAGTGTTTTTTGTGATACTTTTGATGAATGTTTGTCTAATATTGATAAGGTGCTTGCGCGTTGTGAGGAGACAAACTTGGTTTTAAACTGGGAAAAGTGTCACTTCATGGTAACTGAAGGGATTGTGTTAGGACATAAGGTGTCGGGGAAGGGAATAGAGGTCGATAGAGCCAAAATAAAGGCAATTTCTAAGCTTCCTATGCCTACAAATCTGAAGACTCTAAGGTCATTCTTGTGTCACGCAGGTTTTTATCGTAGATTCATTCTGGGTTTTTCCTAAATTGCTAGACCTCTTACTCTTCAGTTGATGAAGGGCGCCCCCGGTGTTTTTGATGCGGCATGCCTAGATGCTTTTCGAACCCTTAAGAAACTTCTTACTTCCGCCCCTATCTTGGTGGCACCTGATTGGTCCAAGGAGTTCGAAGTGATGTGTGATGCGAGTGATTATGCCGTAGGAGCCGCCCTAGGTCGGAAGGTCGACAAGTCGCTTTGACCCATTTACTATGCGAGCCATACCACGAACTCGGCTCAGCGTATACGCCACAAGCGAGAAGGAACTTTTAGTCGTTGTCTTTGCTTTCGACAAGTTAGGTCGCATTTGGTTGGGTCGAAAGTCATAGTTCACATCGACCATCTTTGCGTTGCAATACCTTTTTGCCAAGAAGGATGCAAAACCACGCTTGTTGAGGTGGATCTTGCTCCTTCAAGAGTTCGACGTAGAGATTAAGAACGAAAAGGGATGTGAGAACGTAGTGGTGACCATCCGAGTAGGATGGAGCCGGGTGAAGAGAGATGTTTTGTCAAAGTTGATATTGATGACCGTTTTCGGGATGAGCAGTTGTTCGTAGTGGATACGATGCTCCCGGTTAAGCGGGAAACTTTATTCAGAGAGAGGAAGAAAGGAATCCATGGTATGCCCTTTTGTGAATTATCACGAGTGTGGATTCAGTAGATCCCGAATTTGATGAGAATCGAAGAAGAAGTTCTATAGCGAGGTGAACCGATATATATGGGAAGACCCCTTATTGTTTAGGCTGTGTGCAGATGGAATCCTGAGGAGGTGTGTGGATGACAGTGAGATAGTGAGTATTCTCTCGTTCTTCCATGATAAAGAGGCCGGTGGCCACTTCTCGGGCGAGAGAACAGCGTTGAAGGTGTTACAAAGTGCGTTCTACTGGCCCACTATCTTCAAGGATGCACATGCGTATGTTAAGCCGTGTGACGCCTGTCAACGCTCTGGAAGGATTTCCAAGAGAAATGAGATGCCCCAGAAACCGATAATAGTGTGTGAGGTTTTTGATATATGGGGTTTGGACTTCATAGGACCATATCCATCTTCTTTCGGGAATAAGTACATTCTTGTCGCCTGTGACTACGTTTCAAAGTGGGTTGAGGCAATTGCTTCGCCTACTAATGACAAACATGTAGTCATAAGGTTTCTTAAGCAATATATTTTATCCCGGTTTGGAGTACCTCGAGCGATAATAAGTGACAATGGAAGTCACTTTGCCAATAGAGAATTTGATAATCTTTTAATGAAGTATGGGGTCACTCATAAGTTAGGCACTGCCTACCACCCCCAGACTAGTGGCCAAGTAGAGGTATCCAATCGGGGAATCAAGACAATCCTGGAGAAGACCGTCAATTCCAACCTTAAGGATTGGTCGAAGAAGTTGGATGATGCACTTTGGGCACACCGAACTGCGTTCAAGACACCCATAGGTATGTCACCCTACATGCTTGTTTTTGGCAAGGCTTGCCATCTCCCCGTAGAGGTAGAGCATAAGGCCTATTGGGCGATAAAGAATCTGAATATGGACGACGCATTAATCGGTGAGAGAAGGATGGCCCAGTTGAACGAGTTAGATGAGTTTCGTCTTCAAGCTTACGACTGTTCGGCGAAGTATAAGGAGAAGACCAAGATGCTTCACGATAAGTTGATCAAACCGCGTGTTTTCAACGTAGGTGATGAGGTCCTTCTATATAACACTCGCCTCCATTTGTTTCAAGGCAAACTTAAGTCGAGATGGTCGGGACCGTATACGGTGTTGCGAGTTTTTGACTCGGGAGCCATCGAGGTGACACATCCGAAGCATGGGACGTTCATCACGAACGGCCTTCGTATTAAAAAGTATGAAAAGTTACCATTCGATGAGGCTCTCGAGATTGTGCATTTGACTGATCCCGAGCCTTGATCAATCTGTTCTGAGTCTCGTCATGGACTTTAAACTTTGACGTTTATGCTATTATCACTCCACCATCACATCTTTCTATCCTCGCTTCCTCGTTCGTGCCGGTAGTATAACTTTGAAAAAACCGGCACAGTATAAGTCATTTGTCGAGCCAATGACGTAAAACAAAGGCGCTTCGGGGAGAAACCCACCATTTTACGAAGTTTTTACGATAAATGGTGTGGGAATAAAGGTTTGAATCACAAGGGATCCAGATTTCTGTGTTTTGCATAGAATCCGGGTCGGACGACGGCGTTCACCCTTTTCAAACGCCCGTCTGTCTGGAAGTTGGTTATCGAGGCGGGCGTCGCCAGAAGCGAGCGCGCCGTCCGCCAAAATCGCCCAACTCGTTTATAATTCGATAAGTCAAACGAAGCGTCCGGCATGACCCAAATGCTCGCCCGGTTCTTGATGTTGAGCGAGACGCCCGTCCGGTTGACCCGGACGCCCGTCTGACCCTCCTTCTATAAATGCCCCACCCTCTTCGAATCACTCCAAATCAGTTTTAAAAAAATCGCCACACCCGACTTTTCACGCTCCTTAGAACCTAAAATCTTCGTTTTTAACCCGATCGGAGCGATTCAAAGACCCCCAAACACCTCTTGATCTCTTCTTTTCATTTCACAAACCCAAATCCACCAACAAACACTCTTTGGCCGGATTCGAGACCCTAGCAATGGGCGGTTTTCAAGGTACAAAAATCCTAACTTTGGCCATTTCGTGCATCGTTCGGGGTTCTAATCACTTCTATCATCATCCTAGCATCCTTTTTGGTAAGAATCTATAAGCTTTTCATGTTTTAATTTACGTTTTTTTGTTCGATTTTCGAGTCGGCCCTTAAACGAACTGCAACTGATTGGGCTTGTCTTTCTTTGTTCTATTTTGGTTTTGCTTTGATGATGATCTGGGGGTGCCTTTAATTGATTTTGGACGTCTGTATTACGGTTGTGGGTCGATTTTGGTGTGGTTTGATTGGCGTGTTGTTGGGAAATCCCGTTTGGACGATAATCGGGTTGTTTGTTGTGTTGTTTGGGCTTGGTTTTGATGTGCTTGTTTAGTGTGAGATATAATGGTGCGTACTAGTGGTAAAGAGGGGGCCTCGGGGTAGAAACGTTATGGGAAGGAGATTGCTCGGGATGCCGGTAAGAAAAAGAAAACAGTTGAACCTAGACCGGTGAATCCACACCGAGGGGTTGAGATCAGAGAGAGGCAAAACCCCCTAGGGCAGCCCAGAGTCAAGCTAGGGTGTCCTTGAGAGATGAGTCATAATCCGAGACGGATGATGAGCCGTTGGTGAGAAAGAGAACAGTTGAGCCGGCACCTAGGGTTGAGCACGAAGTGAGGGAGCCTTGGGCTGCACCTGAAGCTAGGGTTGAAGGGGGTGAGCCAATAGTGGAGCCGGTTAGAACCCAGAGAACAGGAACTGGAGGATCCCCGATCCCGTTTGCCCGGAGATTTGTGAATTCCAAGGCTTTAGAGGTTTATAACAAACACTACCTCACCCGCACGATGCTTACAGAGCGAGCCTTCCATGAGTATAATGTGGATAAGAACTTCGTGAAAAACCTAACTGATAGGAAGTGGACAACGTTAATGACAGCCCCGGAGGTGAAAGTGAATGCAACGTTGGTGCGTGAGTTTTACGCGAATCTTTCGGAGTCGAGCTTAGAAACGGAGATGGTTAAGGTTCGGGGGGTCCAAGTCCCGTTGAGTGCCAAGGTGATAAATAATAAGTATGGGCTGGCACCATTCGAGGGTTTAGATTATAAGGAGGCAATAAAGGCGAACAGATGCGGGTGAGGACCCGTTAGAGGATCTCCGGTTGTTGGTATGCCCGGATGTACCTTGGACTCTTGGCGGTGGGGGGTGAGAAAAGGTCACGATGGCGTGGCGGAGGATTGGAAAGTCCAATGCCGATTTATTCGTAACAGTTGCTACCTAAGAACAACTGACCCATTTCCACATCGGCGATCTAGGGATGTTTGTAAGCCCTCAATTTTAAGTTAAATGTGGATGTGGGTCGAGGCCATTTATGATGAGTTGGCCATGAACCGGAAGATCTACACCCGCCGCTCGATTTGCCTCATCCGATTTGATAGCTTGTGTCCGGGGACGCTCGTGTCCCGGAGTATAATGAGGACCACCGCCTAAGAATCCTAGGTTGTTGCAAAGAGAAAGTACGGCCCTGGCACGCTAGAGCGTATGGCATCACAAAGACCGATTCGTCTTCGGCTCCGACTACGACACCACCGGGTTCTTCTATTTCTCCTCCATGAGGATGAGGTCGAGCATGGCTAATGATTCAGAATCGGATGGAGGATCAACAACAAACGATACAACAATATTTCGACTCTCATGATCTTTGATGGTGAGTGGTCGACTCGGGGTAGCTTTTGCCCCGAGCGCCATGGACTATCACTTCCGGATGATATTGAGCGGCCATCACACAGATCATGGCGGAGGACGATCGTCATCCGACGAGGAGACACGGCCGAGGTGGCGGCGAGACCGGAGCTCCCGCGATGCTCCTATAGGCAGTGCCACCACCGCTTCTTTGGTGATGATGTAGCACCGGCCGGACGTGATTTTCTTTGTTTTATCGTTGTTCCTTTTATCGCCTGCGCCCGGTGTTCGGTTTGTTTAGGAGTTGTTGAGCCTTTTGATACATTTGTATGTTATTTGATGCTCATCGGACTTGATTTGCTACTTTTATGATGGGTATTGTAAGCCTTAAGGCACATTCGTACTTGTGTTTGGATTTTGGTACACATTGTGGATTATTTTTATATGTCAAACCTCGTGGTTTTATCTTTTACGCGTAGATGTTACGTGCTTTAACCCGTTTGGGTCGTTTATCCATCTATAGCAATCCTTTGTGTGCTTTACACTTGCGTATCGAGTTTTTACGACGTGATGAGGCCGTCTTCTTGATAATTTCCTTCCTACCCAATATTTTGGCACGTGGACCATGTCCGTGCATGCTTTTCGTGGTTGTTTTTGTTTGGTATAGGATTGGGGTCGTGTTTTCTCATGGTCGTATACGGGATTCGATAGCGCCTTTGCGCCGGGTCTAAAGCTAAGTCTCTTTTCTATCTCATTCACACATCGAGGACAAGTGCTTCATTGAAGTGAAGGGGTGGATACGACTTAGCTTTATTGTTTCGATTGATAAATATGCCATTAATTGTGATATGCTTAGTTAATGTCCGTTTTGAGTCGATTCGTGGCTTAAAATTTGTTAAACCTTTCATGATTTGACACCACGTTATATGCATGTTTACGTTGGAATAGTGTCCTAAACCCAATCGGGTTGGACCGGATCCGACCGGTCGGATCATTTCTACTATTTCTTTATGTTTATACATATATTAAATGGCTTTTCGTTGTCATATTTATGTTCTTTTAAAGAACCAATTATGAATTGTTATATGATAACGCCCTTAGTATTAAGCTGTGATAGAGAAACCATGATAGGCGATTATGGTTGATGAGATCTCTAATCACTTTAATAAGTTTGATACTTAAATGTCTCTAGTCGATGTACTATTAAACAGGCATTGATAGTATAAAGCAGACTAGCACGTATTAGATGTCTTATGTCTTTAAGAGGCGAGGATAGATCTCGTCTATCTCGAAGTGTAGAGACACTTGGGTATGC